>JAQIWG010008463.1:0-11410 GCA_034695025.1 Chamaedrilus cognettii | reverse complement strand
TTCGTCAGCATCCCCCCCCCCCCCCCCGCTTGTGAGTGTGTTTTGAAGGGAAAATGGAGTTCATCCCCTCCCCCACCCCCCCACCAACGAATGCTGTATCAGTCCTTGCTGTTCACTAATCATTCTGCGTCGTGACAGAAATCGATCGTATACAATCAATAGCCCGCGCCTCGCCTGCTGTGCAACTCTACACTCTGAACGAACCGCAGGGTGGCGGTAGCGCGGTGTGAGCGTGGATGGATTTGATAGAAGGTAGTCATGTGGCTGGTGGTTTGCAGACGATGCGAGAGAAAGAAAATTGCCTAGGAAGGGTAGGGGCATCGTTATACCGTCGTTCTACTTCTCGCCCGCGGAGAAGGCGAGAAAAAGTGCATTATAAAGAAGGGGAAGGGTACCACACTACCAGTATCTTTTTCTTTGCAGGTCAGGAAACTAAGAATTGGCTTGCAGTCCAGAGCTCCCCGGGCGAGTCGTAAAAGGCGACTAAGAAAGGGGGTCGGTTCTGTGCCGGCTCTCCTACACAGAACCGGACTGCATTATAGTCTTCGTGCTACACGCGGTCCCTAAACCAAAATCAAAAAGATCTTACCTCTTGCTCAATAATGAAATTACATGATAGATCAAATCATCATCAATATCAAGCGCTCTACTGTAACAGCGGTTACGCTTTAGGGACTCATGCAAGTGCAAGTATTCTTGGACAGTGCACCAATCCACTTACGGTGTTCAATCGTCAACAAAGAGAAAGCGACTGCGTAATAATTAAAGTAAACTTTTTCGCTTTCTTTTCAAATTTTCAAATCAATCAAAGCTATAAAAGTAAAATTGGATGAACATGCAACGCTTCTACGATATCTATCGTTGTTCAGTGAACATCGTTCCTATTATGGGCTGTATCGGTTGACTGTGATCGATTGTTGCATGCGACTATCATAGAACTAAGTAGCGGTGTATTCATTCAATATTGCCGAGTGAGCAGCCAATACAACCACGCGCACAATGTCATGATCTAGTCAATGCAGTGCAAACGAGTAGGCTAGTACCTACCAGGGACGCCGACGCGGGGAGGCGACAGGGGGCAATGCCCCCCCCTCCACTTGCAATGTGGGGGGGGGTAAAATGAACAAGTTTCTTTCAGCACCCCCCCCCCGCTCGTGAGCTTGGACTGAAGAGGTCAATTTTAGATTTCCCCCCCCCCACTCGCAAAAACGTTCACCTAACTACATGTAGTTACAGTAATCAAACCAATATTAATTCAGTTCGTTGTTCTCGTTTTGGTTTTTATAGACGCGCTCATAATATGAATCGTACGCGTCTGGTATCAACTCAAGGGTACATTTAGGCCACATTAATTTTGGAAGCAACTGAGATGTGTTGTGCCGGGGTGAGCCGTGTTATACGACTAATGCATGGAACGCTCAGAACATTTTTGACACTCACATTTTTTACGTCCGCATCTCTGCATCCACCAGGCCAAGGCTTGTGAAGTATTGTGATTGAGGGCTTTGAATTGTTGGGTTCGGTCTGGCAGGTGCAGCCAGTGACGACAGCTGCCAAAATTTCAGCACCGCATAAACTGTATGACCGTTATTCCCTGCATCCTTTGCTGATTTAAAAGTATCGGACACGTCACGGCCTCACTGCTGCCTTTAGCGGACAAAACGGTTTGGTTTGAGAGTTTAAAGGCCGTGTGTAGTAATGAAGATTACGAAATGTCGTACGGTTGTGTGTGAGGGGCCACGCACACACGCACAGACCGCTCCCATCTTTAGTCGCTTTTTACGACTCGCCCCATGCAGTTGTAGTAGCTCTAGGCTGCAAGTCTATTTTTTGTTCCCCGGCTTGCAGGGGAACAAACGTATGGTGCCCCCCTCCCACTGACCGGCTTATGGTGTCGTTGAAGAGCGAGTCGAGGAACTGGCTCCACGCCTTGCCGGCCGAGGCGGCCCCGATCACGTTCTCGAGGATCATGTTCCACCCGATCACGAAGGCCCACAGCTCGCCCACGCTCACGTAGCTGTACACGTACGCTGATCCCGCTTTTGGCACGCGCGCCGCGAACTCGGCGTAGCAGATTCCTTGGAGAAATTAATCAGTGATGTTTACGCGAATTGCGTCATATTGGAAATAGATTGGGTATCAGCAGGTGTATATATCAACAGTAGCAATTGGAGGGGGGAGGATATTTGGAGGCGGGAGCGCTCTAGAGCCTACCTCCTGCCCCCGGGCGCCGCTAGACCTCGCGCCGCCACTGTATATTAAAGTGGAGGGGATTGTTAGAAAGGGGAGGGGAAAGAAAACATGGAAGGAGGCGGTAGAGAGCGATATGAAGGAGCGAGGCATGAATAGAGAGATGGCAAAAATCGAGAGTTAAGGGGGAGTCTCATCGTGGTAGACGTCCAACCTGTGACAGCACGGAAAAGTTGACGCAAAACGCAAATGATGGTGATGATTAAAAATGATGATTGAACACTGGGTTCACAACCTGCGTTTTCGCATGAATTTTTTGTTTAAGGGGGTGTTTTGATATCTAGTACTGCTGTAGAAAAAATTCACGAGCGAGGGGAGTGGGTGCTGACGGAAACTTGTTCTCTTCCGTCCATGATTTACGACCGGGGGGTTGGGTGGGGGGGCAGCGATGAACATTTCTGTGGCCGTTGCTAACGAACTCACGGAAGTGGTCTGCGAGGGAGGAGGAAATAAAATTAAATATTATCTTCAAATATATTTCCATGCAACGACCAAAAATTACATACCATTCACCATTTCGTGTACAGAAGTAGTCGGTGAGGGCAGGGGGGCTGAGGGGGTGGGGATGACCGGAGGGATTGGGGATTTGAGAGATCACCGAAACTAAATCAAAATTAACGCAAGTGTTTGGCAGGTAATGCAGCTTTAGCTCTGACAGTTTTATGAACTGACCATCTATTTTCTTAAGGGTAAGAGAGCGGAACATACTAAAGATAGAGAAAGAGGAAACGTTAAAAATAGGAGTAGCCCATGCAGAGCGGAACGTGCCAGTAAAACGAGTGTCCGGTGTCCCCACGAGATGGAGGCAGTAACAATGAAAAGCAATGAAAATTTAACGCCCGTTCGCAAGCGGAGGAGTGAAGCTATTTGCTAGAACAGTCATTATTGAGAACGAAGAAGACGAGACACAGTAAGTCAATTTGTCCTGCGAATGTCGAGTTAGAGAACTATGGCGGAAATCTGTGAGTTTTGAGTGCACATAGAAAAACGCTGTAACAAAAATTGAGTCATAGTCCGACATCAACAGTTATGGTCTTGAACGTTTTGGTTTTGTCAATGGCTTCCCTGTATGAATTTTTTTACCCAGAATATGCACATTGATCATGAAGAATAAATTGATCGAGTTCATGCTGGAATGTATATGCGCCAATCGAAAACGCTTGGGATTTGGGCAAATCATGTTCAGAAGACGGATATGATCTAACAAAACTTAGAATTTCAGTCAACCACTGATGCAAGCCAGAAAAGCAAAAGTAAAAAGTACTTCCTGCGAAACAACTCGACGCAGCTTTTAACTTGTAGGCCTACCGTATAAGCCGATCGAAAATAAAAGGAGACATTTTAATGAACGGAGGATGGAAGCCAACGCCTCGCTGCATTAGGATTACCGGTGGCGTCCAGGCTCACGCTAATCGATACGCTCAGGAGGGATGATGCGACGGCTGCGGCACAATGTCATCGGCCACAGCGGGATCCTCTCATCCTGACGCGCGCTCCCAGCACGGCTGCGCCAGGCAGGCGCCGGGCCATGCGCTCCCCGCACGGCTGCGCCAGGCAGGCGCCGGGCTAAAATACGCTCCCGGCGCTCTGTTATTCAAGACCGGTCTGGCGCCGCAGCGACTGCGACCAAACCCAAACAGTGGCGCGCGGCAGAGCGAAGTTTTTAGGAGGAGGATTGAGAACTGAGTTAAATTTAATGAGAAATCAAAGGTGAAAGTACTGCATGAAAGTAGAAGTACAGGTAACTGGTTGTACACGTCTGCAGCTGTCGTAGTGATTGTCGATGATGATCCCGATTTTTGTAATAGTTGCTTAAACTTCGCTGTGATTTGCGATCAAATCGAGTTCTATGTATCGCCTATCTCACCCCGAAATTAGATGCCGTTGCTTTACTTTTTTCTAAAGTAAAGACCCTTTATATTTTTAACTTCATCGATGCGATGATTTTACATCTCATTTCAAAATGTCCAGCGTTTCTTTAGATCACACATTAGCATGGGAAACTTTGGACTCGCGTGCTGTTGCTAGCGTCGAGAAGTTAAATTTAAGGTCTCACGCGTCTCGAACGCTGGTGGTACATGAAGTGACTGGTGGTACATGAAGTGACTGGCGGTACATGAAGTGACTGGCGGTACATGAAGTGACTGGTGGTGCATGAAAGTATGCGGACCTGTGAAATTTTGCAATAGTAATGGCGTGATCGGAAGGATCACCAGGTGTCCCATGTTTGGTTAGAAATAGAATTTGCTTTTCATTGCAAGGTTCTGTTGTATTCGCTTGGCATTTGAGCTAGGTTTAAGATTGGATACAAGTTTTAAAACTTCTCCACAAGATTTCAAGACCAATTGTTTGTGCAAATGCCCGCTATAGCATTTTGCTAGCGTGCTTTTGCACGAACAATAATTGGTCTTGACATATATTTCTCTTACTATCCCTCACTCGAGTGATGCTTGTGTCATCTGCCGTCATCCGATGTACGCGATGGCAACTGAATATTAAATCCTTCGATTCTACCTCCCTCATGGCCTCATCCGGCTGCCAGAGAGCGCCGCTGGTCTGCACTTCACGGCAGCCAATGTCACCTCGCTCCTGGCTGAAGTGCATCGGCGCAATAAGCCATTTTTATCCGTCGAGCCTTTTTATGGACGAGCCACCGCCTAGCGAGGCGTCGGAGCCTGAATAAACAAGGCCGCGGGCCGCGCGCCCTCCACCGGCCCTCCGCGAGCCGCAGGCCACGGGCCCTCGACGCGTCTAACGGTGAGAGAAAATTGCATTGCATTTTGGTGGCGCATCTCTCAGGAGTCTGGAGAATAGGCGGCATGAAAGCGTGAATCAAAAACTGACTGCGAAGCGGCATCCAGCGCACGAGGACTCTGTGTGGGTAATTGAATTTAGTGCTGGGCTGCGGCGAATGTCCAGTAGAATTATGGCGAAGACGGTTAAAGTTTCATTCTCGCAGCTTAAATAAGTCCAATTAGCCAATAATGACTAAATCATCATTATAAATCATCATTATAAATCATCGTTATAAATCATTATTATAAATCGTTATAAATCATTAGTTGGATCTACAGTGATCCTATAAAGTACTCAAATTTAGTGACTGGAGACGCAGTGATATTCTCTTACCGGTAGATCAAGAAGATGATAATGCGTAATGGTGTATCAGCAGTATCATTCAAGGATGTATCTCCTTGGATGATACTCCTACATCATTGCATACTGCATAGGCATGCTCCTGTGGACTACAGCAGCTAAATTGAGCTGCAATGCGTGAAATTGAAGTACAAAGCTAACTTCAACTTAATTTAAATGGAAAAGCTACGCTTTATATCACGCAAAGCGGTTCAATTCGGTTGTTTTTTTTGGTTGTAGGCCTACCTTGCAATCAATTTGCCGTACGATATGTAGGTCAATCAAAAAATTGTAAGGCTGTTGAGCTTGGAGCCTTGGACATCGTTACATATCATTTTGTTGACAATAATTATTATAATTTAATGAGTTGATGAAAACATAAATTTGACTCTGCAATGCGAAAACATGGTATCAATCGTAATTATATTAGTATAGTATAAGTCGCAAACCTCGGCGTCATATACGGCATCCCTTCCATCCGAGGTTTTTAAGGCATGAAAAGAGAATGGGAAAATCGCGCAATAGCGAAATAGCATAAGCTAACCAACGAGCGCAATTAACGGATCTATTTGCTGATATGCTTTGATGGAAACCGTGTGCTCGTTATCAGAGTAATCCACAAATATCTCTGCGTGAAAAATGGCTGTACCTTATCTCTGTCGTCGCATGATTTTGCCAATCCATTTTGCGGTGAATTCGCGGACAGCGGGTAATTACATGTGAAGTACATTGAGATTTTTTCCGTATTACCCTCGTCGATTTGAAAAAATTGGTAATTGGTCTCCAAACAGTACTGAAGCCTAGATCATCTTATTAACTTTATATGCTTGTGAATAATTATCTCTATTTATTTATTTATAAAATAAAAATTATTAACTAATTAAGCATTTTGTCGACCTGTATCGAAAATAATTTTATAAAATTACGACCTATAAATTTTGACAAATTTACTTTAAATTAATTTGGATAACTTCAACTTCACAGCTGCGCATTAGGCGGAATTTTTAGCTCTTGAGTTTCAATTGAATTGAATTCAATTTAATTTGATTTTATTCATCCGTACATCATATACCCAAAGTAATAGCATGCAAAATGCCATAATAACTTCACAATGTACACAACAAAGAGATGAAAAGAATAACAAGATTCCTCTCGGAACTCTAAACGTTACCCCATGTTAATTACTAGCAGTTAGCTTGCACTTGCAGTCACAATTAATAATAACACAAAACTGTAGATCTTATAACACATTCTTGCAACTGTAGCAGTCTATAGAGAAATTTGACAATGTATTATGAGCTACATAATAATAACTAGTGTTAATTAAATTGCGAATTTCTATTTATCATTTTGTCATTGCACAAAGTCCGTTTAAAATTCAAAATTTGTCAGATTTTAATACCAGTGCATCATAGTTATAAACCTAACACAATTTCTATATCAACGGCTTGAGAGTGATTGTTTCCTAACCTGCTAGAAAGGACGCGAAGGCTGCGATGAGGAAGGAGATGATGATGGCTGGTCCAGCTTGAGTCTTGGCCACCTGTCCCGTCAGTATGTAGATACCCGCACCGAGTGTACTCCCGACACCTACAACGCCACCAGTCACTCATCAACAACTCATTATTATCCGACCAGTCATGCAGTCATGCTCACTTGACATGACCCATTTTGATCAAGTGATCTGACCCAAGTGCTTGATGACAATCATTATTGCTCGGTCGATACCAAATTGACATCCAAAACGTTCTATATTCCCTCTTTTTTTCTCCGCCAAAGTCGTATTTTCCCTTTCAAAACGAACTCACGAGCGGGGAGGGGGGAGGGTGGGTGCTGACGGACATTTTCCTCCCCCAAAAAATCTCTACCCGGCGCTCAACCCGGCGCTTGATCAACGTGTCATTCGCAAGCACAATCACCCGGATTCGAGCGCCTTTCTCACACTTTCTTAAAATTGTTCAGCAAATTGCTCGATTGCTCGACAATTGCTCGATAAAACGACTGCTAGACGATTGCTTGATCGAACCCTAAATTGTTCGCAAATCGAGCAATTGCTCAAAAAGTGAGAACACTGCTGTCATGCTTTGTCGCGTGACGGCTTCTTGCAGTCACATCACTGTCCGATAATGGAAGTATCATGCATTCTGCAAAAGCATAGGGTGAGGGCCAAAGAGGCTGTGAACTAATTTCAAGTACAAATGACCCAGTTAACCTGAACGCGGGTTCGTATCACTTATATGGACATATTTCTAATGAAAATCTACCTACCAAGTTTCAGAAACTTACATCAAATATTAAATTTGTAACGGCGCTTGGAACGAGCCACATATATGAACTTAGGCTACTATACAAAAAGCATAGTTAGGCCTATAGTGCAATGGCAATGAGAATAGGTAAATCAAAAGGGAACAGGAGTAAGGAGAGAAAATCGCTGCCAGCGCCAGGGATAAGTTTGTTAGTACTCCAAAAACGACTTTTTTTGAAACTCTACTCGAAATTAGATATGGGTAGGAGGAGTAGCATTACTCGTAAAAATGGACAATGTTGGAGTAGGCCAACTCTAGGCCTACTCCTTTTTTGAAAGGCATAGGAGTGCACTACTCCTGTTTAATGAGCAGCAGGCGTAGCGCTACTCTTATTTTGTAAGGGCTAAACTGAACTCTGGCCATTGCTATATTTGGTTCTATGTTAGAGTTTTCTCGGTTATTATTGTCACCGGTCTCGGTGACAATAAGAATAACAAAGCAAAAGTGCACGCTTTATGCGAGAACCTATGCAAAGATCTATCAGCCCTTTGTACTTGATCGATTTTGTGGCATCGGTGCGAATTGTTAGTAAATCAAATATTGAGTTCTAAAACATAAACCTATCAAATTTCTGAACGAAACAAAAATTAATATGATATAAGTGAAATATAATTGACATCAATACAGTGAAGCTAAACATCCTTGTGACTAACTAAAAATTATCCACTTATTTATCGTCTAATCTGTTAATGTCCATGTTTCACACAGGTTTAGACGTTTTCGCCCTGATGAGGACTGCTGGAGCTGCGTTTTACGGCCGAATGCCCTTCCTGACGCCAACCAAATAAATAAATATCTGTCACAGGGTTAGCATCTAGCGACACTTGTGTGTTTACAAGCCTGCTGAAGGGCCTGTAGGCCTAACGTATGGCTAATAGTTGCCGGGACGGGAAATTGAACCCTCATCCTCTGGACTCGACGTTGTTGTGTAGTGGTAATTACAACCTTGTGGATTAAATAAATTCGACGATGCCATTTTATTAAACTGTAAACGCCTCAATCTAAATACAACGACCAAATAAATAACCCGCTTTCACTCTCTAGATAAATTAGCATGCTGGTAAATCAGGCCAGGGAGTACAGGCATCATAACTACATAACTACACAGGACCACATACAAAAACTATCTATTGTATGATGGGCGGAGACTCTAGACGAACGATGATGGGAACTGTTGCCCAGTGCACGCTGCACCGCTACATCTGTATATTATGCATAGGCCTTGAATCGTCGCAACACACTGAGCTACGACCGTTGTGTAATCGTTCGCTCTCCAATGCTTCACTACGTCACTGTATTGCTGCGGCGCCAATGACCAACGCGCTGTGCGTCGATTTTTATGAATGCGAGCATCAACAGCTTTCCGCACGGCTTCGTGCGTGCAGAGAGCACAAAAATCTCCCCGATTAGGGTACGGCAAGAGGTAAGTTTTGGATTTGGTCAGATTTAGACGAAGGTACGTGTACAGTGCGCAATGTCATGTACATTATATCTTTAGCGTAGACTTTTCTTATCGATAAGCAGACGAAAAGATAATCGTCTGCCCAGAAAAAGTGGCATTAACGGGACACTAGCGATATGATTAGGACTACAAGATTGCAGTTTGTTTCATACATGACATGCAGCATACATGTACATGTATGTACATACATGTACATGTATGTACATGTATGTAGGCCAAATCATCAAGGTCAAGGTCTAATTATTGCCGACTGCTTGTTTTGAGCAATCCTCTTTAAATAAGCCAACAGATGACGTCACGCGCAGTTGTCCGCAATTTGCTGTTATTCTGCTGCTCGTCTGACGGGGCCCTTGACATTGCATCGATCACGTGACCCTCTATCGACCGCCCGCTGATGACGTCCGAAATAGAAATGATTCGCGTCCGGTGAATGCTGAGTGTGATTCATTCATCGTACAACACCGATACTATTTTTAGGATTTTAAAAAGCGAAACCAATTAGGCCCAAGCGTGTTCAAAAATTGAAATTATGCTCTGCGTTAGGCTTGTCCTACTACTCATCAGTGCCGTTAGACTCAAATTTTCACAATCGCCCAAATTTTCACAGAAAAGTATGACGTCTTCATACGTACATGTATGACCAGGCCTGTATTTATGCGGATTCGCATCGCAATTTGAATAAATTTGACCCCATTTGCGAATCAAACACAAATTTGATTCGCAATATTTGCGAATCAAAAAATGTGTAAACCAAGGATCGATAAGCAATAAGCCGACGAGTGGTAGCATTGATTAGACTTTTAGTTCAGGTGCGGCTCTATTAGTAACCAATTGACGCAGGCCTATACCTATATACTGTACGATATTGCGAAATAAAAAATAATGCTGCCATATCACAGACCACACCCACGGTCATATCACGGAACATCATATTGTAGATCTAATAATGGATCCGTCGCCCGTGGGGTGGAGATAATAAGAATCGTTTTGTGACTATACTAAAGGCTGCACAATACAGTGCGGACTCAACAGATATGTGCAATCGTTTGGACGATTTGAAGACTATATATAAACTGCAAATCAATTTACTGAAACTGCTAATCAGCATTGAAATTGATTCGCTAAACTGCTAATCAATTTTCTGGGGTTAAATCCAGGCCAGCGTATGACAAGCGGATGTCACTTTTCTAGCGGAAAATCCGGCTACTGAAATAACTCGAGATTTGTCCACAATGGTACAGTACATGACATTGTACATAATAACATAACATCACAAGGTCCCAAACTAGTTTGGGGCCTTGTGATGTTAGATTATTTGAGTGTTGGGAATATTAATGCTAGGCCTATATATCTCACCACTGTCACACTCATCTCTTGACCCGTCTAGTGAATTTGGTCTTCGGTGCTGAATGGAGCACCATTTGAAGATGTTCGCGTTATCGTTCTCCGTCGCTCGCTGTCCTATAATAGCTTCGCGCCGCATATCATCTTTTGGTGCGATCTTTTTGTCCACTCTATCTCATACCGTAATCTGTATATTCTTCCTTGGTCTTTCCTTCCGCGCTAACGCTTGCTGTAGGCTAAAGCTCAATTGAGTCTGAGATGTTTCTTTTTGCTGTTGATGGTAGTCTATCGCTTTTTGCCTATTTCGGCTGTTTCGGAAATTGTTTCCCATGCATGTTATCTGTTGGATTGTTTTGTGCGCGATCCGTGACAAAATAACGTCGGTAGCAATTAATGCGACAAGCGCTTCTAACGTCATCAGACTATAATCTGCCCGAGTGTATAGTGTTACACATCCACAAAGGCTCAAAAATAGAGTGAATCGGTGTTTACCGAAATAGGACTTCTACGTTTTGATCAATGGCATTTGATTTTCAGATAATATCGCTGCTAGATGTTCGATTTGCGAATGCGATAAAATTATATAACATAACAGACGAAAAAATGTAGAGAAGACATGCAAACAACAAAACTGACCGCCTATTTTTTCGTCTATTCTGTTCTATGTATGTTTTCACACGACTTTAGACGTGTGCGCCCTGGTGAGGCCTGAGAAAGATATGTTCTATGAATGGCACAAACTAGAGATAGTTCAAACAGGCATCCGGGACGCCGCCAGGCGGACGTCCAGCGCGGAGGATCGACGGTTTCGCGGCCGAGCGAGCGATTACTAGCCAATCCTATCAGCTGGTAGCGGGGGGGGGGGGGGGGGGGGGGGGGGGGGGGGGGGGGGGGGGGGGGGGGGGGGGGGGGG
>JAQIWG010008462.1:0-11410 GCA_034695025.1 Chamaedrilus cognettii | reverse complement strand
ACATCAGATCGTCTAAGTCCCTCTTTTCCTTTAAATCCAGGCTTAAAACTCATTTTTTCAAATCCGTTTTCTGCATGCAGTCTGCTGCAATTCTCCCGCACCTACGACTCAAGCAAATGATGTTTTTCCATCTCCGTTTACATGACGTATTTTTGGTGCGTTAAAAGTGCAATATACATACATACATACAAGCCAGAATTTATTCATTTTCCACGACTGAATATATGACCTGGTTTGTCCAAGGAGGTGGCGAGGTTTCGCAGTACAGATGTGGGGGTGAAGAATGCGGGGGTCACCCTGCCCCCTCCGGTTTCATTCGGCCTCACGATGCCGACCGGGAGAGGGGGTCGTGGGGGGCCAACTGCCTCTGGGGGCTGAACCGTGCACAACTGCGGGAGACACATTCCCCCCATGGGTGAGAAAACACCCTAGAAATACAATGAAACCAATCCGCTAATATCAGCTATGAAATCTCAATCATAGTAAGTCTTACAATCTAATAAGAGAACAGATTTTATTGCTGTCTTGAGGTTTATTCCAGTTCTAATTATATTTCATTTGTGAACATAGTACAAAAATTAGTGACCACGATCATAACAGCATAGTTGTAAAAAGGAATTATACGCTTCGTAACGGTGCAATACAAACATTGATGACAGACAAAAAGGTCGGAAGTGTCGTAGAGAGTCAACATTTAAGAATTAAGCAACAACGCAGCTGGCTGGCAGAGTACTCACAGGTGAGGTACACTGCTGCTGCAGCTGCTGCTGCTGCAGCTGCTGCTGCTGCTGCTGCAATGGAGTTATGTGTGCAGCAGCAGCGGCTTGGGTGGAGAGAGGCGAGGTAGCGAGATTCATTGGTGGCTGACTGCGGAACACTACAAATGACGCACGCTGTCATTTTATCCATTGAGTTTTTTGTTCATTATTTACTGTTTCAAATAGAGATGATTCATAGTGTAATGCGTATTATAGACAGAACCATAGATGAAAGATTAAATAACATCTTCGACCAAAACGCAAAACTTCTATAACCTTGATGAACGCAAACATACGGTGTATGACTAAGAAAGCTACAGTTTAGAAAAATTCAGATTAAGAATAATTCGGAGCAATTCATCTCTCAGTAGCAAACAAGAGCCATTCATATTATCTGACAGCTAATAAGGGGCATTCATCCAACACTTGTAAAATAATTCAGATATTCACTATGAATAAAAATTAAATTTTTAACGCAGTAATAAATACCGAAAATTATTGCTCAAAAATAAAAAACAATCGAATGCATGACAGCTTCTATCCTGACCAATGGGAGATGAGTCGGGCGCTAGACGCGGATGAATGGCGGTCCCTAGCGGCAGAACGGCGTGCACTACCTTGCCCCCCCTTGCATCTTGACCCAAGCCAGGACTCAGGTCCCCCTGTGACTCCCCTGGAGGCGGGACTAAGGTTGCAGGGGGCGTGGCCTTTATTGATGTGGGAGGGGCTTCAGTTGTAGACAGAGCCACAGAAATGATTGACAGCGGCAGGTCTGCCAGAGTGACAGCTAAGGGGACTGAGGTAAGAACTGAGGGACGTGGGGGACCAGCCGAAGGAGTTGGAGCAACAAGAGTTCGGGCAACTGAAGGACAAGATATATCATTGGCCAATGGGGTGCCGACACCCGAGGGAACAGTAGTCGAAGGGGATGGGGCGACATCCGATGATTGCACCCCCATAGGGTTTGCGGGAGGAGCCATGACAGGAATGGCCGTCTTGTTCTTTGTGACATCACTCCTAGGCATCTGCTGCAGACATAGCACAGAATAACTCATTCTCTACTAACTCATACACCGTAACAAATAGTCCTTCATCGTAAGAAGCCAATAAAAAAAGATATCAAACAAATGTATTATATATAATATATTCTAATTTAAACCACATTTTCATATTGTATGCAACCTTCAACGTTGTCAACTTTCAATTGACCATATTTCAAATGCCGACATACTGTGATATGCCACACACAAAATTCGTCACAATGCCCGTACAACAACCCACATACTCCATCCTCAAGCCTGACCATTAGTTAAACAAACCTACACTAGAAAAAGACACTAAGCCTACTACATCCCAGGACCATCAGACACAAGCTCCTTACCTCATCGGGTTGGTCAATGGTTTGACTTGAGAGCGTCATCACCAGAGACACTTCCTCTGCCTTTCCTGCCGCTGCCGTGACGTACGGCAGGCTGCCGCCCTCCTGGCCGGCGGTCTCTAACTGGCTTGCACCGGGAGATGCAGTAGACTGGCTGGCTACCAACGTATCTCCAGCTGCAACAACAATAGAAGTATGCCTAGCGATTACACTGGACGCATTAACACGCACTCTGCGCTGCAGCAGCACAACAGAAGCAAGAACTGTGAATAAGAACTGCGAGAACTGTTTTTGTTTTGTCATTCACGTTCTGCTTTCTCGGTCTGCTAGGTTTCCAGCAACTACAATTGAATTAATAGGTTGAAGGGTTCTCAAAGATGTATTTTTATACAGTGAAATAAACTTCAAACCCCATAGTGCTGTTATAAAACTGATAAAAAAGCCCATGCCACAAACAGGCCCATATCAGTGTAAAGGATATGTCATCAGACTGTTAGCTAGCTGCACTGAGTATATAATCGCTCAGCCGGTAGCACAATTGCTGCATGCCTATTGGCTGAGCGCAGCCAGGAGGCCGGCCTACCGGCTGACGCGCTCATTGGTTGAAGCAGACTGGCGTTGTGCAGCATGTCGAGGAAACACTGCTTCTCATTGGACGGGTCGACTGGTGGCTCCCCCTGGTGACCGCTGCCTTGTGGGAGGGGGAATGGGAGAGGACCAGCACGCCTTGACATGTCTGCGCATAGCACCCACGACTGCAGCTGACCAATGATTGCGCAGCATGGCTGTGTCTAAATACAGCACCCACAACTTCACTTGACCGCTGGTGCATCATGACAACATACGGGAGTATGCATCCTAAAGCTGAAATATTGACTAATTTCACAAGGCAAGTCTTAGCGCTGCACAGACACAAGCTCAAAAGCTGACCAAGCCCAACTGTTATCTAGCTGGCTGTACAGTATTGGCTAGCGCTCAAAGACTTAGAGCCCAGGAGGTAACAGTTTGTCAGAGAAATACAAGCGAAAAAAGCAAGTATCAGAGTAACGACCGTTGGTGTAGCCACCCAGGGCTTGGTTGGAGTGGTCTGAACGGTAGTCGAACCAGTTCTCATACCCGCCACTCCCGCTGTAAGCCACGTCCTGCAGACAACACACTAGCATTCACTGAGCTACAAGCACCATATGGCATCGAACCAACAACTAAGGGCTCAAGAATTTATTTACACGTCACAGGTTTGCTGCATTATAGTGAAAAAAATTATGAAAAAGGCTTCAAAATAGCGCCATCTTGCTAATGCATTTTATCTAAAATATCCGACTAGGGGTTAAATCTTGTACATTTCAAACATCTTTCTCACATATCATGTATTCCTTGACTATATGAGCAAAATCACTAAAAATGCCTTCTAGAGATGACTCAGGTTCTCGAAGTCTCAAAGTCTCAAAGTCACAAAACGCATTTTAACTAAAATATCCGACTAGGAGGTAAGGATTCAATAACACCATTCTAAGAGATAATAGGCGACAAACAACATAGGCTGTGAGAGATCAACTGAAATCAATCGTGCCGAGTCTTAGACAAAATGCATCGGTTAGTGCAATTACTTACTCACATGGACTTGGAATCAGTCAAATGTAAAAATTATCTGTACAGAAGTCAACTATAAAAATGTACACTGAACACAACAACGATAGAAACAATAAACAAACCCGGCAGTCGTTCATAAGGGGGTAGGGGCCCAGTGCAGGATGATGAGACTGCGACACCACACCAGCATATCTACGATCAGCGCCCGACGACCTTCCTTCTACTGTATAACAAATCACAGCCAAGAGTCCCTTCTAATTGGTCACAATTGGCGTCACCAAATTAAGAAGTAAAATCCTCATATGGCCCCAATGCTAGTAGAAAAGAACCAAGACTTAACAAATAAAATAATTTAAATGTTCAGCAGTAGTGATATCTATAAACATTCAAATATGAAGCCAATTTTCACTGAAACATTGGACAGTGGGCACTCTTCAGGCCCGACAAATTGTTCAATCAAATTTGTCCATCCCTACTAGCAAAACGTCTAAGAAACTAGCTCACAGCACGGAAAGCAATGATCGCTCAACTATTTACCAAAAAACTGCACCATGCAAATTAATGCAATGAAAATAACGCGACAAATGCTTCATCAACAAGCAAGCCTACCTGTCCCAACTCCATATCCCTCGTAGTAGACCTCATCGTCCCACTCGCTGAACCCCCTCAGCTCTATCAACTCGGCCCGAGTGGCTGGGCCCCCCCTCACCCACTCTGGCTCAGCCGGGCCCCCGCGCGGGCCGGTGCCCCTGCGGCCCCCTCTTACGCTGCTCGAGTAGTCAGCGCCGGTGCGACTGAGAGGGGCCCGAGTGCGGCGATCATAACGTCGATCCACCGGAGCAGGCTTCTGAAGGGTAAAGAGCCAGAGGGACTGCATGCACTAACTAGCACACGGTAGCCAACACAAACATTGCAGCACACTTAGGGCATACACCATAACTTGTAACGCATGGTAAGGATGCCTGGATGCTTACAGATAACACTTTGAGTGCACAATACATAATTGTGCCAGATAATATCTGAACTGTACGCTGTTTATATTTTGTGTTTGCATTGAGCAACAATTGCAGGAATTAAATGGTGCAGTGTGAAAGTGTCAGGTCTTATTACGAATCACTGTGTAATGTGTACACTACTATTTAATAAACATAAACAATAAAAAACATATAAAGAAACTAAAGCGTAACAATTTGCATAAATAAATAAAATTCATTTAAATGCTCAGCCGTAGTAAATAAAATTGTGTGTTATGATGTGTGCGTTGTGCCTGTGCCCTCTATCTATGCATGTATGCTTTATCTACTCTTTCAAGTAAATAGAAGATATTCATATCTATAAACATTCAAATAAGGAACCAATTTTCACTGAAACACTGAATGGACAGCAATGTTTCTGAAATACCCCCAGGAGACAGATAAAAACAACATCAACCGTTCTAAAGCAAAACCTAGAGCTAGTTTCATGCAAAAAGGTCCAAAATGCTGCGGACTACCTTATCTTGTGCTCTGTACTCCCATTGGCCGAACTCATCCACCAATCCCGTGTTTCCGTAGCATCCACCCATCCCCTTCTCCATCCCTCCAGGGGGGTGGACCCTCGCGTCCTGGCTATCCCTTGCTCCCCCGCGCTGGCGACAGTCCCTCGAGACGTGCTGATTGGTGGACCCATGAGCGCCGTGCTGGTCGCCCCCCCTCTGATGGGCGGAGTCACCCCAGGGGAAGCCCCGACGAGCAGAGGGGGTGCGCACCCGACTGCACAACAAACCTAACTTACTCACACATACTGTGATACCACGAGGACTTACAGCGTATGGATATGTCAGACTCATCACATACAGATACAGTCCGGAAAACCAGATTTTATTAATGCAATGAAAATTACCAACGAACAATCTAGCTACTGAACAAGCTAACTGAGGACTGCAATCATGGTAGTTACCCCATACATCAAGTCACATCCTTGAGGCTCATTCAAATCATCGGCATCTAAACACAATAATCTTCAGACTTTTACATTTATTATTTTGACGAACTAGCCCCGCAATGATCAAGAATCTAATTTTTCTTAGCTGAATCACACAAATGTAAAAACCTACTTACACATTACACTAGATCTACTGGTCTTATTTATTCTAGTCCCACCACAGAACAGCAAAGCATAACCGTTTGCAATTTTTTGTCAAATTAAAGTGAGCAACATTATTTACAAATATTTACAAACGGAACAGAGGTGACACTCACCCGCTTTCGCCCGCCCCCTGCCTCGACAGGGCACTGGTCACGTGACACCCCCCACTGAAGCAACTGCCCCCCTGGGGCCCAAGGATAATTCGCACCTCTCCCTCCTCCTCCCCCTCAACCTTTGAAGCACCTTCGATCTTTGACTCGCCCTCGATCTGACCCATAGCCCCGTCCTCAGGCTTTGACCCGACCTGCTTTGAATTACCGCTGTCACCTGAGTGCACAAAGAACTGATGTGTGTAGATTGAAGTAAATATATTACACAATTTATATTGCACTTCAATAGATAACTACACAATGATGATTAATAATGTATATAAACATATCATCGATATGGACTTGTCTGCTTCATTACAACACTTTATAAAATAATAGAAGCACTATTAAAAGTCCATAAAAAAGACTTACAAATTGATGAAATAAACGGCAATTGACGGCCCAATTAAAAATCTTTCGTCCTATTTTAAGAATTCATTCTCCAACCAATTAGCTGAAATATGCATCAAAGTACAGATTCAAAATTTAGTAAAAACTGGGCTAGATCACAAAATTCATTTCACGACTTGACGACCCACCCTGGTGGAACTCCCTGGACCCCCCCCTGGCCTGGGACCCCCTCACGCCATCCCCCCCGGACCCCCCGCGTGACACAGAGTGGCAGCGTGACTTGAAAGCGCGTGAAGCAGTGCTGCCACGTGTGATCAACTCACTCAAACGATCCAGGTTGATAGTGCTGAAACTGATCAACAAACTTCATTGTGTTAATTCACACTATATTGTGTAACATCTACTGTCTGAAGTGTACACGTATGTAAAATACAAAACAATATCAGACTGCTATCACATAGCTACCTAAGTGCTACTGCTTCCAATTGCATTCAATTACAAAACGTCTGAATATAGTACAGAGTTTTATCATGATCTCACGTCTGCCCGGGTAATGGGGTATACCGAAATATGCTTAGTACTTAAATAATGGTCGACCTAATGCAAACGGGGGGTGAAGTAACAAATTCATCTAGCTTGCAACTTATTACTGAATCCATAGA
Organism: Chamaedrilus cognettii; assembly: GCA_034695025.1. NCBI lineage: Eukaryota > Metazoa > Annelida > Clitellata > Enchytraeida > Enchytraeidae > Chamaedrilus > Chamaedrilus cognettii. Next base: position 4,395 of record JAQIWG010008462.1, on the reverse strand, counting down.
TGGCTAGGCTTTTTGTTAAAATCTAAATCAATATTTTTCCCTATAATCAATATCTCAATATCAGATAAAAATCACAAACAAAATGCTCAACTTACAGTTCAAAATCTTCATTCAGAAATTTTGGCTTAATCTTTGACAGAGGGCTTTCTTTCATTGCCATCATCTCCTCCTTCAAACAACATTATAAAGTCAATTAATTTTAATATTTCATTCAATTAGGCCTAAGAATCCCTTGCTTAATATCCAAAATCCAAATTGAATCTCTGAACATATCACATCATAATGAAAAACCCTACAAAACATAAATGATTACAATGCTAGGCTTTAATTTATTGCAAGAAACAAAATATGAAGCTTGCTGAGACTTTTTAAAAGTCATCAAAACCAGTGATTCAAAATCGCAGATTTGTCCTGAACGGCAAAAATCATCAAAAAGGCTAAAATTCAATACAGTACCATGCTGAACAAATACATAGTATATTTTGTGAATGCAAAGAAGTAGGCTACCCGTGAATATAGAATTCTTGACCCCACTTCCAATGATGCCTTTGGGGATTCCTCATTCAACGTAATCTGGTTGATATCCCCACCTCCAACCTTCATCACATATCCATCCGCAGACTGCCGACATTTTCCACTCAGACTTTCCTCCAATCTTCCGGCGGACATTTGCTCTCCCTCGGTAAAATTCACCGAGTCGACAGATAGCTTTCGACCACCTCCATTTCGCACCACAACAAACGACTTCAGATTCTCCGGTTCAATTTTTCCAGAAGCTTCTGGTGAACGCTTTCCAGCGGTTCTTGGAGAAATCTCACTTTCAGATTTCACAAAGGTGACTCTTCCTCCCTTCAAAGGAATTTGGCCTCGATTCTCAACGCATCTGCTTTGCTTCAGACTGGTCCCGGGGCCACAGAACTCGTGACGACCTTTGAACTCGACGCCCCCCGCCGTCTGGCCAGTTTTGGTCTTAGCGCTGATTTTCTCTGGAGGCTCCATCTTTTTGGTTTCTCCCGAGGAGCTCTCAGTGATCGATTTCTTTGTGTTCACTGCAATTTTTGGATTTCCCTCCACAGTGACGAGCTGCTCGCCTTTGGTAATTTCCCCCGACAACGGTCGGGGCGTCGTTTCTTTGCGTTTCACCAGGGAACGCTTCTCCAGTTGATTCGACAGTGCATTTGACGAAGCTCCGCGACTGTTGCTCGGAAGAGCAGAGCGATTTGAGGCCATCGCCGAGCCGCGGTTAGTCACCGGTGAAGTGTTAACGCGATTAGGGATGCGCGTCGTGGCATGCGAACCTCCCACGGGTGTCGCCTTGACATTTTTTTCCGCGGCCAAACACAGATTCTTGGCCGGCTTTTTGTTTTGCAGCATCGAGTCACCAGACCCGGTCACATTGGGGGAGTTAGAAACACCTGGTTTCCTGGCCAGGCCTTCCTGGCCAGGCCTTCTCTCGCTCGCCGGCTCCATAGGCGGCAACACAGCGATAACTTTTGACGCAGAAGCAGCACTTTCAGTCGCTCGCAAAAAGTCAGCACGTGCGAAATTCATTTCCAAGTCTAATGCACTCGCCGGGCTCACTGCGCTCAGTGCACTTTCGGCACTCATTTGTCTACTTTAGCTCTGAGCAGTAGTGTTTACAAAGCCACGAATGTCACTACGATACGCTCCGCCTAGACACTCATAGTAAGCCTCCGCTGCACTAACAATAGGCCTAATTAGGGCTAACTGCTCACCATTTCACTGTTCAGGTCTAACGGTCACTGTAGCTTACCCACTGTTCCGTTCTCTCACCAGTCTCCCTCACACTCTGACCATGCAACAGATAGACTATTGACTCACCATAGGGTCAAACATCAATTAGGAATTAGGCGTCAGCGCCGTCTAAAAAGTTGAGTTCGACGACGAAGCGTGCAATGATATTGCATTTGCAATCATGGAACATTCGATTCAAAATAAATTGCTGCACTGTGACCAAGTGAACGTTTACGAAAGGGCTCAATTTTAATTTATGCGCCAAAATCGCCGACAGTTCTATTAAAAACCAGACGATTTTCAACGAAATCGACAATAATTCGACAACAAAATATTTGTGAGTAAGCTTACAACTCTGATTCGAAGCCACTATCTTGGCATTTTCATTTAAAAAAATTTGCCGTACAAAAATAGATCATGCTGTCTTCATCCACGATCAAGCCTATAGTCAACAGTGTTGCCACTTGTGCACTTTTCTATCAAATTTCCAGTCTTTAGAAGCTCATGTGCTTTTTATGTCTTATTTCTCGAAGAAAAGCTAAATTTGTTGAGCAGCTTGTCTATTGAGCGACAAAAAAAGTACTCATAAGAAATGCATCACGATGAGAAGCATTTATTATTATTTTAGTATTAACTATTACTTACGATATTAATGTAAATGGTGCTGACCAGATTGCGCAATTATAAAACTGACATTAGCTTACAACCCATCGCCAGTAACTTCTCCCCAAACCGTGGTGACGGTTTCATGCAAAAGAAGCAGCCATGCCTTTACATGTATGTGGTATGTTTATCTTCACACTCCCTCGGCCCATCCTATGAATTGATTTTGAAAAGAAAATGTCGCGATTCCGAGGATTTAAAAAAAGGTTCGTTTTCGGGCATAAAATTTTCGGGATGTGCGGTCAAAAAGCATAAATTTTGTGCTTTCAAAAGAGTTAGTTTTCAAAAGTGCTTTCAATGAGTTTTTATAAATTGTCCTTTGCATGGCTCAAGGCCCTACTAGTTTTTAGGTCTAATAGGCTAGGAATGTTGAAAACTGTTTTTTTCGGTGCTCTTTAAAAGAAGCCATAATTTTGTAAAAATTACTCGCATTTCTCTACAAATTCCCATGTTGGTGTAGATATGGCTGCAGTTATTGTGTGTAAAATTTCAGACCAATCTGATGATTTTGACCGAGTTATGACAAATTTAAAGTGTTATCATTTTCAATGAAACACAGTGCATAGGAAACAGAATAACAATTTGAGTTCCGTATAAGCTATTTCATTAGTATTGTTAATAGTACTGCTTCAAATGCACAATGCTTGCCAAACATTTATTGCAGTAAAAAATTAATAACTAATCCATGAACTATTAAATGACAATTTTCATCAGATCAGCAAGACTTGCAAATTATGGAACACAATTTTGTTAAAACCTCACAGCACTAAGAATGCAGAACTCAGTGAGCTAAAATTCAATTGGATAAACTGTTTGTTGATCACTGCATGATAGATATAGTAGAGTTCGGAAAACATAGCTCCAAAACTTCCTAATATTATAGATTAGCAAATAGCAATTAATCATGGAATAAAGATTTATTGATTGTTCTATTATAATATAGTTAAACATGCAGAATATACATAAATTACAATAGCCTACAATAGCCTACAATTATAATACAAATAGAATCAGTTGAAAGGATGCTTGTCCATAACTTAAATACTGCTATTCAAAATAGCCTACTAATGAAATGTAAAATCCAGCAGTTTGAAAACTAAAATCCAATAGTTATAAATAACAAAGGCTATATTTACTAGCAAGTTAAACTGGATATTTAATTTATGAATGAAAATTTTTGAAACAAATTTTTATTCTTGTACCGCTACTAAAACCATATTAATTTTTTATCAATTCAGATTGATCAACTTCTGAACGAAACACTAGATTCAATATTTAGCCTTGACAAAATAGCAGTGGTCACCAGACGACAAACTAGACTGCACCCCTCCAAATCACTTCAGATAAAATGCTTTTTAAGTGTTAATGCATTTTATGAACAGTGTTCAAAGCACTTCATCAAATATCACTTTTTTAAGGAGCAGTTTCAACAAATAATAAATATTTAATCATCAACAAAATAATAGTCATAATTACAGTAGGCTTCATAGATTGCGTGAAAGGAATGTTCAAAAATTCTTAGGCACAAAATTGAGTAACTATCGTTAATGCAAATGTGCACAAATATTTCTGAAACATCGGGGAAAACACGTCTTGACGACCCCCGCCCCAACGTTGCACCCAACCACCCCCCCCCTCCAGCGTTTTTCCTCTAAGGAGCTCATGTTGCAAACAATAATAAATGCTGTCGCAAAGCAAGCCAACTGAATTCATCATTCCGGAAAGATCTCGCGTCCAGGGTTGTGTGTGTGCGTGTGGGGGAGGGGGGTTGAGAGGAGTAATGGTTACAGAATTTTTCAGTCAGGCAACTGGATGGAAATTACATTGGCAGCCGCGCAAAGGGTAGGTGAGATCGCGCTGCGCTGCGTCACGGCACCAGCGCAGCGCGATGTTTCGAGGCGCGCCGTAGCTCAGCGTCGCAGTTGGAAGAACACTCCCCCCCCCCCATCCGCGCGTTGGTTTCTGCAGCGATACATT
>JAQIWG010008461.1:0-11411 GCA_034695025.1 Chamaedrilus cognettii | reverse complement strand
CTCTACAGGAGGAGCGTGTTTATCATACTGGCCTGCATGACGTTAATCACCCGACGACTCGTTTGCTTGAAAAGTGGCGGCTGTTTTATCACAAAATGATAGATCCAGCAGTTAAATAGTGGGGTCCCCGTCTTCTGTCATGTGTACGCAAACAAGGACACTGAACATCAGCTGCGACTAAACTTCTGGACAGATGGCTTTTAACTTGACAGTAGGCACATAATAGGCAGCAACTAATGTGGCAACTTCTTTTTTGCACTTTTTTTTAAACAGCCATAATTTTGTCAAAATTGCTCAAATTTCTCTACAAATTTTCAAGATATGGCCACAGTTGGTGGGTATAAAGCTTCAGACCAGTCTGATAAGTTTTGACCGTTGTGACAAGTTTAAAGTGTGGTCATTTTCATCGGGACAGGGTGTAGACCTAAATGTTGCAGTGCGGTTTGCTATCCTTAAATCTTTCAGCATGCTATCTTTAAATCTTTCAGTTTGCTATGTTTGCATTGCGTTTAATTTGTTGAATTCTGTGATTGCAGTTGTCTCGTAGAGTTTTAAGTTTGCCGAATTTGTTCTGCGGACGACAAAATAATATTGTTCATATATTTTTTGTATCAAGTTGCTCTATGCAAAAGTGATTATCTAAACAAAAAGTTTTTTTTCTTTGAGTAACCGCATTAATTAATATACCACATACTACTAATTTTTTTGAGGAGTCTTAAGGCAAGGCCTGTGTAGTAACGAAGACTACTGTAAAACGTGAGACTTTTGATATATATTACTTTTGAAGTTTTGCCCCTCAAAAATTAAGCTGCACTTAATTTTTACGTTTTTGAGGACCGCTCATTGAAAATACATTATCGCTCTTGCTGCTTAAATTTGCGCATGTTATTTTTGCAAGTTTCGTCGATTCAGAAAATTTTGCCAAAATTTCATGCGCGCAAAAATTTCATGTTTTACGCTAGCGTTGTATTTCATTTTGTTTCTTGAATTCTGCGATCGCAGCAATCGCGTAGAATTTAAGTTTACTGTATCCGTTTTGCGGAGCAATAAAATAATTTTGTCCGAAAACTTTTCGCTATCGGATCTAAAGAAGAATTACAATGCCTATAGATATAATTCCTGTTCAGCGTTCAATATAGGCTTAGGTTAATTACTTATCTAAACTAAGTCCTTTCTGGCTTGACTTACAATCTTTAAAATTGAATAGCAAAGGGTTAGGCTATTTTCAAAACACGCAGTCGGAATGAAAACTATGCGAATCAAAGAAGAAACCAATAAATAGCGAGACACGGCCTGTTTTGCAAGCGAGTTAGAATCAAATCTGATGCCACGTTATCAACCAAAAAATTGAATTAAAAATGAAGCAAACAGTTACGTCAAAATTAAATCTAAGTTTAGCCGCATTCTCACCTTACAACCATGACTTATCCTACCAAGAAAAGAAACAATTCTGAAAATCCAAAGCTGTTCAATCATTTTCTAAATAACTAATTATAATATGCTATTGCATTGATCATTAACCAACCAAATCTATAACTAAATTGTTAATTATTCGAGACAGTATCATCCACAACAATTGAAGACCTTGGCAGCGCACAAAAATACTATTTTCTTCAGCAGAATTTTCTGTACAAAACTAGCGTTGGCTAACTTTGACATTGACAATCTTGCTAATTTATCAAACTTACTGTTCTTCTAAATAAAGATAAGATCATTCAATACGTCAGAAGACAATGATCAGAAAATAAACATACACTAATATTATTGAACATCTATAGTCACTCGCTTAACTTCTGTGCTCTTCATTATTCCAATCAAACAGATGAACATGATACAAATAATTATCTGAAACAAAACACAAAAAATCATCTCGAACCAAGTCGTATAATATCTACAAACTGAAGTTATTTGTCTATCCAGTCCACACGCAACAACTCAACATTATTCTGGTGACACAAAGTCGTGCAATGCGCCGCCGCGGGCAGCATTAGGCACGTAGAACTTGCGATAGGCAATGACGTGTTTGGGCGGGCGCCCGTGCTTCTGGGTCTGGTGGCGCAGGAGGTGCTGCTTGTGCAGAAACTGCTTGTTGCACCCGGGGTACGCGCACACGTGCAGCGACTTGGTCGCGCAGTATGACGACGGGTCAGAGCTCGCACCAGACTGCTGCTGCTGCTTCCAGCGCTGCTGACGCAGCTGATGCTGCTGCTTGCTGACAGTCGTAGAGGGGAGACGCCTGCTGTAGAACTCCTACAACAGTCATTGAAAAAAATTATGAATGCCACTGCAAACAAACTATCGAAAAAAATAATAGGTCTAAGGTCACGTGAAGCTCGCTATTATTAATCATCAACATATAAACAACTGTACGTAATACATATCAAGTCAATGTCTTCGGATAAAGCATTTTAAAAGATGGCTAATTTTCAATAGCTTGAAATACACTTGAGCACGGAAATACTTTAGCAAACAAAAGCTAATTACATGACATGCAGAATCTATTACTACATGTATCCTCCCCTCACACCCTCCCAACTAATTGCTAACGTGTTAAGAAAACAAACACAAACAGCACTCAATAAGAACTCAATATGACACAGCAATGTGATGAATAACTCTAACCAGCTTGACGTCGTTGATCGTCCTCTTGGCCAGAGTCTGCAGCACCGCCGCCGCACTTCCCTCCGCCCCCGCCTCCCCCTCATCCCACCCCTCACCCCCCTCCCACCCCTCGTACTCCACCCCCTCCATCTCCCCGCTCCACCCATCTCCCTCCTGGAACCCATCCTCCCCCGAGCACGCTGTGTATTCCTCAAGTCCCTCCTCATCCAGTTCACCCTTAACCCACCCCGGCTGACTGGTAGTGGAGGAGTTGTGATTGGAGCTAGCCCCAGCTCCGCCCACCCTGATGCCCTCTTTAGTGTACACGGAGAAATCAGGATTCATCGCGCTTGGATAACACACATCCACGTCTTCGTCCTTGATCGTAATCGCATTGTCACAGTCATCGCCGTGAGATAAGATTGCCGTGTCATTCGTCATCAGCAACGTCTTTCGCGCACTCAGCTGCTCCTGACTTCTGCCAGAGTCAGGACCGTCCAACAAATCCACTTCCAGTTTAGGGAGGCGCTCAAAAGGATCGTTCACACTGGATGACGAGCCAATGGTAATCGTCGGTAGGCCGCCGGAATGATTGCCACGTCGTTCGTTCCCACTGCCACCAAATGACTCTGCATTCGTGTGATGAACTCGGCGGCCCTTAGCTTTCGAAGATCTAGCCGACGACCCGGCCTTTTCCCCTCTCGATCCCCTCACTGGCGTCTCTGAAACGACCTGACTTTGCTTCTCCCTCTCGCAGGGGGCGGAGTTCCCCAGGGCGCTGGCGCCGCTGTCCATGCAGTCGTTGATCTGGACGAGGAAGATGTCCCTGTCGTCCACCGTGACGCCCAGGAGGCCCTGGACCCGAAGGGAACGATTGAATGAGAGGCCGTTCTTACAGAGCATCGCGACCGTGTCGCACAGCAGCGCCCTCACGCGCTCCCACTCGGGGGAGATACGAGGCGGCGGCAACATTGAGAGGGGGAAGGACTCGGTGAGCAGAGTTGGATTCGTATAGTCAATGATCGGTTCTATTCCATTTCTTAAAGATTATCTCGCAAGTATGCCAGTTGATTCTGTCAGATGATTTCAAATCGCTGCGTGTACCCACACGCTGCAGTATCACCAGCAAGCTGAGCAGAGAACTCCAGCATCACATGAACGAAGAAATGATTGGATAGATCTCTGTAATGCGTTTACATCAGCTACCATAAATCGAACTGTAGACAAAATTATATACAGCACTAAGACTTATTTATTATACCCAAATTCCATATTATTAAAACAACCGTAATGAGTAGTACAATAGCAATCAATCAATATTTTTCAAAGAAACACAATGAAATTAAATAAAACTATAAATATCACATTGTTTACGTAGCCATCTTTATTTTTTCAACGGGTTTGTCGTTAACCGCTGTATTGTAGTGTGACCAGTATCTATTTTAAGAAATGACTTCGAAACACATTTTGTTCTGTATCTATTATGAATTTTGGAATTCTACTGAAGACAACATTATAATATTTTTCACCTCTCTTTTGTCTTTCATTTTCACCCAAAGCCTGTCCTCAATACCCTACCTCCGTTGTATAGTAACTGTAAACTGTACTATGTTTGCAATTTTGAATATCCTGCAATCTTTTTTGCAATATCCGTGTCAGCCTCTAGTCACACTACTACGGTTGCAGACAGTGTTACGTATACACTCAACAAAAAATTTAAAGTTAAATTCAGAAGTTAAGTGGTAATATTACCTGATACTTTTTAGTTAAATAAGTAATTGAGATTACTTTTTTTGCGGAATGTAGGCCTCTACCTATTCCTACCTAAAGGTTGATCTTGGAGATCAACCAACTTAACCCTAACATATATTTGTTATGCTGCTACGTTTCTACATGAAGTGTGAAGGGGCATTACCTGCAACAGCTTTAATTTCGATAATTTTAAAATAATAGTTGTGTTCATATTTTATACTTTAAACGTTCTAAAATAAAATGCATCGCTAAAATAAAGAAAGGAAGCAATGGCCAGGGGATCGAATTTTCTGCTTGCTTCATTTGTCTGCTGGAGTATATTTGACCTGGTTGGTAATAGATCATTAACCTGTGTGATAATCTCGTGCAACTCCAATAACTTATTAGGCCTATTATATTTAATATTTTGTAGTTATGTTTTCAATGAGGGGGGGGGTTATTATTCTATCTATGAATCCTGACATAAGATGTTTATAGCTGTCAAGTGTGTTGTTTGTCACAGACGCAAGCAGAAACATGTCGGTACTGGAACAATGGCGTACTGATGAGCTACGGGTAAGTTTAGTTAGCAGTCACTTGTATTAATTTTTTTTCATTAGTATTAGAATTGAATGATAGGCCTAGCTAGCACTTCAGTGTGTGTTGTCAAGTATTTCTATGCTAAAAGACTTAATTATAAGGTAGTTTTGTGCATAATACACATTTTGCAAAAGATAGCGTTTCTGAATGTTGATATTTGATTTCTCTGTTATCCAACGAGCGCGGGGATATAACCACCTGTGGATATAACCACAGGATATAACCACGCGCAGCGTTGTTGGCAGGTGTCCCTCCAGTCAGATGTGCTGCAATCGCATGAACTGCTGCGAGAGGGTTGTACCGTTCTACCGCCTCTGGTACTTCTGGTGAGACACTTGACGCGACCTCTACGAATATCGAGTCATACCTCATTTGTGAACTTTTTCTATAATGTAAATGAATTATGCAATGATGCAAATGTTTTAGTTTTTTAGTACCTACAAACCTGCTGTCGGTAAGCAAGAAGGACACTAATAACGGCCTACAAATTTAGCTAAATGAGGCCATCTTTCCCCAGTGGTCAGTTGATGCAGCTTTGATATGACGCTTGAAAGCTCCTACTTTAGTTTTGAAGTTATTGACTGTTGGTATATACTAATTTAATTTTCAGAAGCGTTTGAATACATTTGTGTAATTTATCACTCGTTGACCAATATCGTACTTTTATTATGCTCCAAATGTGCAAAACTCAATTGTCATAATGTTATTCTGCTGTTATTCTTTGACATTTCGTTATCGTTTCACAAATTGTCTGTGGATCATTTCACAAATTGTCTGTGGATCATTTCACAAATTGTCTGTGGATTATTTCACAAATTGTCTGTGGATCATTTCACAAATTGTCTGTGGATCATTTCACAAATTGTCTGTGGATCATTTCACAAATTGTCTGTGGATCATTGAACATAATCGCTTCGTTACAGAAGTGATGCAAAAAAAAGTGCATGTATGCCTGAGAGCCTGTTTTTAGTGGAGGCAGCTGTGGTGAGTTGTTTGGTTTGCCATGAGTCCAGGCTGTCGATGGCACTCATCCTGGTCGGCTGCTGCGGCTGCTGCTACTGGTGCCGGCGTGGCTGTCGGAGCTCCGACACACAACCGGTCGTCATAACGACAACTACGACGAGCAACAACGGTGCCTCGACGACCGTGCTGACTCGTGGCGTCATCGTCGGCGGCTCGCAGCAAGGTTAAACTTTTTCTTCTTGTTTTGAGTTTTTTTTTGTGCAACAGGATGTATTATTCTGTCTGAATCTTGTTTTGGATTTTTCTTGATAAATTTATTTTAGTTTTTGAAGATTTTTTGTTGTTTTGGATCGTAATTTGTATGACAGGTGATTGTTTTCATTTTGTTTTGTAGTTCTTTTGGTTTTCTGTTGCTTTATTTACTGGCGTTTGTTTTCTTTTTTATTTCAGTCTGTATTTTGAGCAAGCTGCTTAGCATGCAGTTTTTCTGTGCTGGTGCCATGTATATCTCTGGCATTCACTGCTGATGCTATATTGTCTCCTATGCAATACAGTACAGTTGATGCTACACATAGCTGCTACAATGAAGGCTGTATTGCTGTGTGCAGGGTGTAGCAGTACGACCCAAGTGACGTCCTACACCCTCGTCGGAGGTCGTGACCCCCAGAACTTCTCCTGGGATGAGACCTATACGGACGACTGGCCCTTAACCCAGCGTCGTTATTACAACCCGCAGCCGACTCGCAGCACTGACAACCCGCAGTCGACCCACCGCGCCGCTCCGGCAGCTCCAACCGTCGTCACGGCTCAGCCGACCACGGCGGTTGTCCCCCCACCGCTCCCAGTCCCCCCCACAGAGGGAGCAGATTCACCCCCGAGCTACTCGGACACAGTTTACGCGACACCCCCGCCGGCGTACGCAACTCTTAATGCTCCGTTGGGGGAGTCTGGGGGGGTTGGCCGCTAGGTTTGGTCTGAGGGATCCCGAGGGCCTGAATTGGTTGTGGCTGGATTGGTTGGTCTTGCGCTGATTTGCAGCAAGGATTTGAATATATTTTATGCCGTAGGCTGATTTTGTTAACGACTAGCAGAAGTAGGAAGAGGTCACATCCGCTAGTTGCAATTGTAGTTTGTTGGCTTGCAGCTTGTTTTAATGTCTTTTTTTTACGTTTCGTTATTGGAAAACATATATGTATTGTAATTAATATTCATATTCTTTGAAATGCATGTACCGGTAATGAATATTCATAATTCTTTGAAGTGTAAGTGTGATGAATATTCATGTTTGAAGTGCCATTGTGGTGCTTGTGCAAGCGGATCAAGTGCGATTGAAGGTGCTGTGATCTATTGGACGTTAGCTTTTTATCATGTATACATATATTTTTGTCGATTTTGAATGGTACTCAATTTTAACTAGTCTAATATAATCAGAAAATAAGTATAGATACTTATTTTCTTTCTTGTTGGCAAACCATCAGCATTTAGCTAGCTTTATTTTGGTGAGCGTTAGGCCTACTCGACTTGATCTAGTCAATGAAACCTGGCGCAGTGTTTGTAAGGAAGAATTTGGTGCCACATAATCTCATCACTTTTTTTCTCAGGCTTGATGGTATGAAGCAACCAAACGTTCTTTATTTTATCAATGACAAATCTACCTGACATTTTTTATTAAAGGGGCTTTGGCAACGTTAATTTTTATTGTCCTGTCCGATTTAATTCATTTTTAAAGGACTTTGGCAACCTTCATTTGTTAACTGCTCTATACTGTTTGTTATCTTGTGAACCCCATATAATTTATTGTTGCATTTATACATTGGTTGCGATTTTTGTATTTTATTGCCAAAAAAGAAAAATCAGATTGCTTATTTTGTTACGATTTGAAATCGACAAGATGTGCTACAATGGATGTAGATGTAAATTGGTAGAGCCATCGTCATCAAAATATTTTGTAAACGGTCAGAAATTATTTAATTTAGAACCCATTTTATGTATAATATTGTTAGCGTATTTTGTTACTACATTTAAAATATGCAATGTTGTGCTATGCGTTCCAAGATGTGCAGGTTTCTTTTGAGAAGTTATCTAGTTACTAGATGTAATGTAAAACATGAAATTTTTGCAAGCGTATCATTTTGACGAATTTCGCGAATCGGTAGAACTCGCAAAAATTGCATGCGCCAAAATAAAAATAAAGCTGCAAAACCTTTTATATTATAACAAGTAGTCGTCAAAAACGCGAAAATTAAGCTAAATTTAATGTTTAAACGGTAAATTTATCAGTGCTATTTTTCAAAATTTCATCAGAATGAGGTGGTAAATCTCAGTTCTAGAATATTTCCTGTCCGTGGAATCTGCTCAGCCGTTCAGAATTAGTTCTAGCGGTCATCATTATCAACTTACGAAATGGTTTTTGTAACAAAAAATATTTATGATGCAGAGGTTTGTTTAAATATTGATAGAACAGTATAACAATAATAATTACAATGGTAATTTGTTGTGCCTTAGTGTAGTAATCATCCGACAATTTCAAGCCTCCTACCGGCTGCATATATACAGGTGTTCTACGACTCCGTGCCATTACTATGTCCATCAAGTTGTTTTTGCAGAAGAGTATTTATGTATGTATTTACTGACAATTAAGCCCATGTCATTAAACGCTGCACAAAGCAGTTCAGCTCTGTGTTGCTAAATTATACCGTTCGAGTTCGTTTCTATAATTTTTGCTGTAGTTTTTAAGTAGAATTCTCTGACGCTAACAAATGAACCACATACTAAGCAGTACAGTACACCATGTACTAACTGTACAGGATCGTTAATGAAGAAATATTAAATTGCATGCTTGGAAGGCAACAGAGTAAAGCAATAGAGAGGCATTAGCTCATTACAGTCCCATGAAAATCATTCATCCATCATGATATATAAAACAGATCAAAATGTCTTTTTTAGGAATGATCAACCTGCAATGAATATGCTAATTTTTGTGATGTTGTCAAATGAATTAAAATCCCATCACAAAAATTAGTATATTCATTGCAGGTTGATCATTCCTAAAAAAGACATTTTGATCTGTCATGTCATTAAATTTTTGTGATGACAGCATCTCTAACATTCAGCCACAAATACAGAAATGCTGTAAAACATTAAATTTTTGCGTCCTTGTTATTCAGACAAATTTTGCGAATCGGCAAAACTCGAAAATTACGTGCAGCAAAACTTTAATGTTCATTAAATGTCGTAACCGATCAAGTGCCCACACGCTACAAATCAACGCTTCTCCATCAGATCAGTTCACAGTCCGGGCACAATACAACATGCCAGAGAAGATAATTATCGACGAATCGATGCACAATTTATGAAGGACAAGCGTCTACAACGCGCTTGAGCCGTTTTTCAGTTCAGAGATATTACCTTGATTCGAGACCGATCTCATCTCACCCGATCAGCGCGCTGAAGGCTTGATCTACAATTTATTTAACACCGTCCGAATAGTTGCGGACATCTTAATCTCAAATTAAAATTTAAACCCTTGTTCAAAAAACCCGACCTTAAATTTAAATGGCCAAAAACGCAGTCCTACAAAAACCAAACGCATCAAGACAGCTCCCTTCAATAGCAACAACGCCCCGCAGCACTACTGCTTTTTAAAAAACGTCATCATCGACTGCTGTTTCCCCACAGCCGCTGCCTTCGTCGGCCCCTTCTTTGACTGTGCCTTTGCCGCCCCCTGACTCTTCCCTCCCTTCCCCTCCTCGCCGCTACCCGCCGCTTTCACGCCATTCTGTTTCACCGGAGCACCCGGTTCTACCACGGCCCCTGCCCCCCCCGCCGGATCGGCTTCCACTGGGTCGGACGTGGCAGCGTCCACCAGAGTCGTCTGGGTCTCCCACACTTTCTCCGTCACGATGAACCCCTCTGCATTTAGGAACGTTTTCGACACCAGCTTCCTGTTCATCTGGTAGGAAGCTGCGGCAGCTTGCTGGGCACCAGCCGAGTGAACTGTTGGCAGGTTGCCGCTTGGTAATTTTACGCTTGACGCTGCATCGCCAATCCATTTCGCAGTCACTGATTCACCTGCCGCATCGGTTTTAGAGGGATGTTCGGCGGAGGGGGGTGTCGAGATCACGAGGGGCTCTGAATCTTCGATATCCATGTTTTCTTCTTCTTCCTCGTCCTCGCTGCTGCTGATGAGCGCGACTACACGTCGTCGTTTTTTGGACGGTGCATCGTCTGCGCAATCCTCAACGTTCGCCTTGGCCGACGGGACACAGGCTGCACGCGTGTCCTTGGCCGTCAATCCGCCCTTCTGCTTCACGTCAGATTTCATTTCCGGCGCAACCTTCGCAGCGCCGGTTTTCGAGGCTTCCGACGCGACACCCTCAGCAGTCGGTGGTTTGGTTGGCGCAGCCTTGAAGAGCGAGGTGATGCCGCCATTGCGAGAAGGCGCCACGGGCTTGGATTGAGCTTTCTGGGGGTGAGAGGGGGCAGCAGTTTCCATCGCTTGAGGCTCCGAGAGGGACTCAGCGATTTTCATATTAGTCGCAGATTTAGGTTTATTGTTGCCGAAAAAAGACGCAGCGGTCGTTTTTGTTGGAACCGACGATTTTGATTTGCTTCCAGTGACATCCTTCGACTTGACTGCCTCCTTGCTGCTGCTTTCTATCAGCTGCTGCTCAGTGGTCGCTTCCACACGAACTGGTACCATTTCCTCCGGTGTGCGCAGCTTGGCCCACGCACAAGTCACTCCACTGAATTCATTAGCGCTCAACACATTTTTTTTTGTCATGTCAAAATCAGTCCCGTATAGCAAATGCGGATCAGCGAGCGTTGTCCGCCTCTGCACGCCGTACACGTGACAGGAAACAGGAGACAGAAATTCGGCTTCCGCCTTGTGCCTGTCCTCTTCTCCGCGAACCAATCGAAGTCGGAAAACGTCACTACCATTCTGTTTAACAGTTCCGGTCAAACAATACGTGACAGTCAAACTCTGCTGAGAGTCATGACCAAAGCCTGACGGGGGCGGATGATCTGATTGGGTTAGAGCGGGGGGAGGCTCGGATGCGTCGTTGGTAACGGGCTTGAGTCGAGAAACGTAGGCTGCGAGAAGGTCCTTGGCCTCGTTGACGTGCAGACCGAGCGTGCGGCTGAGCCACTTGTACGTGAGCAGTCGCCCCTCGTCCTCCACCCACTCCTCGATGTTCTCCAGCATCATTAGCACTTCCTCGTCGCTCCGGCTTTTCATTCCGGCGCCATTCGACGCCATTTTTGTGAATTTGTGTTTTAAAATAATTAAATATTGTGATCTAAATATTAACTGTTTGACAGCCAATGCGCAAATTCAGAGCTGTTCATTGGGTGTCAAAGAGATTTTATCATCGCCCTGACCCTGTCTTAACCCTAAATTAGTATCTAACCCTAATCCTAAGAGAACCAAAGTAGCATGAACTAGGCCTGGGTCGGTCCAGCCATGAGGATCGAAATCGATCCTCGATCCTTACTTTCGATCCTTTTTGAGTACC
>JAQIWG010008460.1:0-11411 GCA_034695025.1 Chamaedrilus cognettii | reverse complement strand
ATTAGAATTGGAAAGCTGTGTAATATTCACAATTGTAGCCGTATTATGCTTTATTCGTTATGGACATTAACTCAAATGAAACTTCGATAAAAATAGCAGAATTATTATTGTGTCTCATATTTTGCTATTGCGTACTGTAATGAAAACATTAAAAGGACAAATCGACGACACTGAAGATCAAAATTGTCACTGATGCAAGTTAAGGCAGTGAACACATTTTAAAAATCACGCATAAAATAAAACAACTTTAGTGCTAAAAGTTCGCGAATATTATAACTATGAATAAGAAGCACAAAAAGGATTTGAACAATTAAATAATCAAAAGGAATGTTCGGGTAATGGAAATCAAAACTATAGATATGCATTAATATTAGCCCACAGCTTACGAAAATCAGCATATTTGCAAACAAGTAACTCAAAATTTCAAATTCTTAGAATAGTTTTCATCAGAACAGAAACGATGTGTTAACTAAATTGACTATGATGCTCCTACTTTTGTATGTATGTATGTACATTGCACTTGCAACGCACCAAAAATATGTCATGCAAACGAAGGTGGAAAAAAACATCATTTGCTTGAATCGTAGGTGCGGAATAGTAGCCTACTACACAGTAGTACTATTACACTAGTACTACACAATAGTACTATTACAATAAAAATGAGTGAATTTCAATCGCGGATTGAAGAAAAGAGTTCAAATGATAATCAGTTTGATTGCAATATTAGTCTAGAACTGATATCAGAGCTCAACAGAGAATTAATGCATCAAGCATTCAGATCAACATATTGTAGGCTACTTGCAACGCAGCTTAATGTCTAATTCATGAAACATCGATCTACTGTCAGCATTAGTATACAATAAGAAGCTGCCTGGTTAAAATGATCAATAAAGGTGAGTCACATGTAGTCATGTACTCGATGTCCATAAAACAGTGTTCATTAAAATTAAATATGAGCTCTAGTTTTTGCACAACAAAGTTTTTTAAATGGAGTGAAAATTCAAAGCATGCATGTTTGGATGTTAATATAAATTTGATTTATTTAACATGTAACTTACTAAATACCAGTATTCCTATATTCGTATACATAGTCCTAAATTCTTAATGGATATAATCGCATTTAATGGATATAATTGCATCTGGCATATCAAATAAATGTAACGCAGAATTGTTAAAATAACTTTTTACCAAAAAGAAATTAATCCGTCAATACAAATTTAAAAGAGGAACACACAAAAATCTGCTCTAAATGCTTGTGCGTTATGATGAGAAACGGGCTGCAAATTTGACTAGGGAATAAAAAATGACTAGCTCTAAATTCACGAAATAAATTTTATATTATACACAAAATTGCATGAAATCGTTACCTTAGATCAATAATACGCTGGAATGAAACGTCTGAAAATCGATCCTTATACCATCAGTCCCATGCAAGCAAGTTATTGATACACTATACAATCTGCGCTTCTCGATAAAGATGATGCAAAACACAGATCAAATCGACAGATCAATGCAGCGGAAGTCCGAGATCAAGCAGGACCTCTTCCAGGCTGTAGACAGGCGAGGGGTCAGCGCCTAGACGAGTGACGAGCCCCGAGGTAAAAGCAGCGCTGCCTGGTGCCGCCTTGAGCTCCTGCACCCAGCGCTCTGTCACCTCTCGCTCGCTGGATGGCGACAGAGTGTCGAGGTTGACTCTGTGCGGTGAGGACGCTCTAACCCAGCCGACAGCTGGTCGATGACATGAGTCTGAGAAGTTGCTGTGAGAATTAGGTGGAGATCCACGTTCAAACTTAATCGCAATGACCTCTTCTGATGGAAACATCGTCTGTAGGCTTGAAATGTCTTGATGCTGTTCGTAGTTTGTACGGAGGAGACCAGTGAAGTCTGATTGGACGCTGAAGGTCTGTGCAGGATAGTTTGGTGACGAGATGTAGCTCAGATCTGAATCTGTACAATGTGAACTTCCGAGCGTCTGTGTGGTCAGCGCTCGCCAGTTGGGACTGATAGAGTCGGTGTCAGTACCCAACCGACCCGATTGTGACGCTGCAGGGTAGCCTTGAACTGGTTCCTGCCACATGGAGTCGTCGGATGACAGATAAAAGTCGTGTGGACTTCTGCTGCTGTTGATGTTGTTGATGCTGCTGCTGATGCTGCTGATACCGCTGCTGCTGCTGATGCTGCTCTGACGCTCACAAAAAGCTCCATCCAGATACTTGATCAGCTCCGAAGAGGCTCGACTCGTGTCGGAGTTGGACGGGGTGTAGTATCCCCCCCAGCACTTATCACTCTGTAACCCGCCATAGAGCAAGTACGACTTGTCATCCTGCTCGGAGCTGCTGCAAGTAACCTGCTGACAGGAGTCGAAGGAGTGAAGTTGAGAGGTGGGTGGGGTGGGCATGGATATGAGAGCCCCGTGAGGCCACTCCACGCAGTGATCGCTGCTCCCATCAACAGCGCTCTTAGCTGGGTAGTCACACACCCCCCGCTCAGACCAGTTCTCCCAGACATCAGGTTCGTGCTTCAAAGCAAGAAGGGAACAGAGCGAAGGTCTCACCTGGAAGCCACTCCCTCCATCTCCATCATGCCATTCCATCCCTCGAACCCAGGCACTCCCAGCCAGCTCCGGTTTAACTTCGCATTTCTTCCATTCACTTTGTTTTTCGTCCGCGCGTACAATGGGCTTCACTCTCCTCAGTGGTTTACCAGATGGAGGATGAGGGGTATCACTGCTCTTGCGCCCCACTCTCGGTTTAAACACTCTCTTCTTCACACCCCCCTTGCAAACAAAATCGCACTTCGCCCCCCATTGATCGCCGCCCCGCTCCTTGGCTCCAAAGTCACGCCCCTTCACCGCTGCCTCCTGGCGCCGCGAGTCGGGGTGCAGGCGGAGGGGGCGCGGGTGGTTGTGGGTGCCCTTGCCCTGGAAGAAGACGGTGCCGCGCCCGTCGGTGCGCCAGAAGTGGGTCACCGGATAGCCCGCGCGACCCTGACAACGCTGGAGCTGGAGCGATCCGCTGCAGCCTGGGGTGCGACACGGCTGACCTACATGCGTGCAAAAAAATTAACCTTTAGAATATATAGCATCCTAGTATCACAAATCAGCTTTCTGACACACTTCTAATGCTAGTTAATATTATTTTTTGTAGTACAAGGCCAACTTAGCGCCAATAGCGTATGCGAAACATATATCACAAAAATATAAATATCAAAAGCTATTTTTAAATGATTGCTATAATAGACTATGTTTGATCCAGTGTTGTGTTAGGCTATTTGAACGAGAAATCTTTTATTTCAAAACAATATCAATCATCGCAGATGGCAGAGGCCTGTATGTTATTCAAAATATCTTAGGCAAATTATCGTCTTCAAAAGTTCTAAAGTAAATCTTAGGAAAATCTTATCGTTTATATGCCAATCATCCAAATGATGACGTCATGACGTCATTAGATTTAATTTTTTTCAAATCTGACTTAGGATTAAGTTTAGGCTTCAAAGGGTTAGGAAAGCTTTGAGAAATACATGTGCCCAGCCAGGTCTGATAGCCTAAATTGAAGCTTCTCTACAACTGCACATTATTATTTTAGAATCAAAAATCCATCAAAGAAACGCAGGACCGCAGGCAGGGCAGTCGCAAGGCTTTGAACCTCAAAAAGATCAATTCAAGCGAAACTAACGGACCTGTGTCGAATTTGACGCTCTGCCAATGATATTGTTTTGTAACAAAGCAATAATTCTTATCTGAAATTCTACGTTTACCTCCTTAGATGAAGGCAAAGCATGCGATATAGGCGCTGTACATGATTAATGAATGGCGCGATGCTCACCGATTTGCTTGTTGCGCGCCTTGTCACAGATAGCCGGCCTCCAATAGACTGTTGCTCTGCTCCCCTGTCGCTCCATCACGTCCGCGCAGTGGTCTGGTGTCGCCCCGCCCCCCCGTCCCCCCACCACGTCCGCGCAGCGCCGGTCACAGACCAGCACCCCAAGGCAGGACTTCTTGAGGATGGCGACATTGTGGTTGTTGGTGTTGCGCATGGCCCAGCCGCTCGCGTGGCGCGCCGCCTCTAGGCTCGCGTCGGCCCGGTAGGCCCGCTTGACTGAACCCTCGGGCCACGGGTCCCACACGTCCGCCATCGCCACCTGAGTCAACGTTCAACAGAGTTTCATTTAGACATTTTCTAGAACGATGTCCTTTTCAGTCAGGAAAAAATCAGAAGTTTTTTTGACATCTTTTGCAATTTTGGTTCTTCAAAAGCCTCTGAAGAGAGCGCATGTCTATTTGTTGGAAGCTTCGAAAGTTATTTCAGATATTCCCCCGAAAACCTACAACGCTATGTCTAATTCACCTAACTAACCTAAACCTACAACACTATGTCTAATCAGGAGAAAACAATATACATGAAGAGACAATCAGGCAATCTAAAATAAAACTATTGCTAGAAGTCATCGACTTGTTGCAATTGCGATTACATTGTGATTACAGGCTTACCATATTTTCATTTCGAAAGATATGAACGGCAGGCGTCAATAAGAAATGTAGTATAGCTGCACGTGCCCGCTAATACACCCGAGCACCTCTCCCTTGTAGAACACGTTGCCTATATACCTCTGGCAGCACGGCGTCCTTTATTTCCCACGTCCAGCTCCGCTCCGCCGAGAACCCCCTCTCCCTCTCGCACCCCCCATCAACCCCCTCCCCGTCACACTCCATCCCTCGGCACTGCCCGCCGGATGTACGCTCCTGTGATATCTCTGTGTCCGTGAACGAGTGTTCTCCCAGCGTCATTGTCGTCCCGCAGGTCTATCTACAGCCTCGATCAATCCTTCCTCAGCCGGTCTTAGTAAGCTCTAACCACAAGCAATTCTAGGCCTCATATGCTCAAATCTAAGCCTAGCAATCAATAGATCAACAACATAAGACCGCGCAGACAACAGACTCTATATGCTCGAGAGTCGACCGCAGTGTTGCAGAGTAGTATTGCTATTTTTTTAAAGCGGCTGATTTCTCTCCGCACGCAACCAATGCTTGCAAGCACGCGATGGAGCTTTGGACCGCAGTTGTTTTCAGGCCTGGCTGTAGAATAGACATAGAGCGCCGCACGCCAATCTGCTTGACTTGCAGCCACTGCGCAGAGCGTGCAGAGATGAAGCGATGCCACTATCGTGGGGGTGCTAGTGCTTCGCTTGTGTGCAGCGAGTGTCGCGGCGGCCGCTAGTTCCGGGTGCTTTATAGCGCAGCAGCAGCAGCGATTAGCAGGCGTCACCACAGGGCGCTAGTGTACCCCCCTCCACTCTATTGTCAACCCCTCCCCCTCTCGAGAAAGTGTTGCCTCAAGTGGCCGGGGGGGGGGGAGCAGCGTGAAGCGGGGAGCCTGTTGCCGCACCCAATTATCGCTCAGCGCGTCTCACAGCGGCGCTATTTCCCTCGCCCTGATTCGAACCGGAAGTTATCTGACAATCACGCGCTGTGATTGGTAGACGCGATGGGCCAATGAGAGAGCCCGGTGAACGCGCATCTGTCGCCAATTGTCGAGAAGTTGGCGACAAAGCAGCAGTGTTCAGCAGCAGCATCAGCGGCAGGCCTACCGAGTGGCGCAGCGCGGCGCTCAAACACTGATAGGCAAAACGTGCTTCGACGTTGGTTGATGCTTTGTCAGTTTGATTTAGAGGCGATCTTTGAACACTGTTTAAAAATTACTTGACGCTACAAGGCTGAAGTCGCATAGTTGTACAAGAATGTGGCATATCCATTTTAGCAACGAATCTCACCAATATACGGGTTAATCGGACATTGGACAATCATGATAAACTACCTGAACACAAACAACCACGCGAATAATTAAATTTAATAGTCGACTATATTTTTCTGATCACTTGGCTAACAATCGTTGAAATTTTTTCCTATTATAGCCTGCCGGTTTTAATTACCTTGAACCAATGTAGTTGGATTGATGGAATTTAGCATATTTAAAAATCGAGGTCGAGCAATCAGCAGTTAGCGACCAGCCTCATGTAACGTGAGGTGATGTTGTTCACCGATACGATAAAAGATTTATGCTTCGGCCAGCACGGGTCCTATGAGCTGCGATAACAGGGCGCTACGGGTCTTCGGAGCTCCGGGATGCGGGCTTGCGGGGTACGGGCAGGGGCAGAGTCAGCTCGTCTATACAATTTTGCAAATCCGTCTGCTATATTGCCTACCACCGGCCGAGGCTGTTGAGCAGCACAATGTACGCCCTATTATAGGCCTCCGGTTCACTGTACAACGGGCTGATGTAGATATTTGTTTCAATTGGTGACATTTTGTTTTTTGTGATAGTCGCGGTAAGCGCTCGTTGAAGAGCAGAACAAGGAAGTGACGACTGATGGGCATTAACTGATGGTGGTAATGTGGGCCGCGCGTGTTTCCTTATAGCCAGACTAACAAGGCATTGGCGGTCTTTGTTATACCGCGATTATGGGCTATGATGACACTGTCAAATTATTATAGTGCAGTATATTCTGACAGTTTGGCAATAAGTAAATAGTATCCTTAAACAAACAGGCCTAGCCCACATGTAAAGTAAGCCATCGCGCATCGACCGTGATCGACGACACTTGTGATAGGCTAAAGTTTATCAGATTAATGGCATTTGTAAATCAGCGCGATAAAGAAACAAAAACCCCGCTGCAGCTGCAGATATATATACATATATATATATACAGAGTGAGTCAAAAAGAAAATCCCCTAGCGATATCGCGATAGCTCAGTCAAAATTCAAAATATTGATTTTATATTTTTTGGGATTGGAGAGGAGATAATTTGCAACAAGACTGCCAAATTTCACGCGAAAATATTTTTTAGTTCAAAAGTTACATGTAAGAATAGACTACTCGAATTGTCCTCGCCGTCAAACCTTGTCTTCAAAACGTTTTCAGTCCCATTCTTCTTCGGCACAAGATAGGTCATTTTGGAAGTGCCCAACTTGCTGCGTTAACAAAATCATGCTTCCAGCGCTTGGGCCGCAGTGAGGTGCAGCACGTGAACATGGCCTACTGGGCCATCGATATCTCAGACACACGACGTCATGAATATGCTTTCTAGCACGAGTACAAGGATTAGTTAACATAAAATTCAGGACAAAAAACATTTTTATGAGGTTAATTTTACTGCAAACATTATTATTTTTGACTTAATTACGCTCGTTTAATTGATTTTTTGAACTTTTTGCGCAAATATTAGTAACTTTTGAACTAAAATATATTTCCAAATGAAATTTGGTGGTCTTGTTGTAAATTACCTCAGCTACAATCCTTGCAAATATGAAACTATTAATTAATGAAAATATTAATTTCTGACTGAGTTATCGCGAAATCGCTAGGGGATTATGCTTTTTGACTTACGCTGTATACATATAGCCTCGCAGCGACGTCACAGAACCGGAAGTCAAAAACTTCCGCCGCCGTCATACTTTTCGACGCTCGGCGCTGAGCCTCTCTATATCCTATAATAAGGAGCGCACGTGCCGCACGTGTCTCTCCCCCTCCCTTTACGTCCCACTCCGCCGCCTCCACCCCCTGGACCGCACGGGAGGCTGCTGCTGCAGGTGCGCGGTGTCTGTAGCGTATATATATCCCTACCCCCTCACTTCCCCGCCCTGCGCAGTGATCGCTGCTCGCCCTGCGTGCGTGGGTGGCTGACGACCCGCAGCGTTATACTACACCCGCGCGACGAGCTCCGTCATCTCTCAGCCAACCATGCGACAGCCTGACAGCCAATGAGACCCATTATATCTTCTATAAGTTGTGGAGTGTAGGCTTTTATCCAGCAATTAACACGCAAACTCAGCGAACATTATCTTGCACAATGCTACATGAAATCTGAGTTAAATCTGTTTTATCCACACACTTTATTACGCAGTAATCGAATCGATGTAGAATAATGAGTGTTATATAATGTCTTGATTCTAGTCAGTTGACCTTCATTCGCCGCATACATGTATACATGCAGTTTGACACTCGGTTATGCACCATGGATGGTATATAGGAAAAATTTCAATTTCTATCGATAGAGATGAGCCTATCAGTGACTTGTCTCACGTTTGCTCGCCCGCACCCTGCTGTCAGCAGCATCACTCACTCGGTCGCGCATGCCGCTGACACAGCGCGGGTGATTCACCCATCAGCGTATGACTGCGTCCTGTTGACCGAGGGTCCGTTACAGCGCTTCAGTCGACTCGATGCTAATCCGCCGAGGTGGCATGATCCCTCGTGCAATCACCGTCGTGCCCGTCACCCTGCTGCCACACTGCCTGCGTGGCATGCATGGCGTGGCATGCGTGGCGGGGTGCGCAGCGAGGCGTGCGCTGCATGGCGGGACAGGGTTGACTTTGTATTCGGAGAGAGAAATGCATATACAAACTGAGGAGATCTCGCGCATAGCATTATAGCTCCCATCGCATGCAGTGTACGAAAAATGGAGTGTACGCAAAATAATTAGGTATAGTGTAATCGTGACAGAAAGAATCTAATATTATAGTTCAGTTTAGAGCAAAACGTTGTTTGCCGCCGCACACTGAACACTGTCTTCGATACAATACATTTTGAAGATGGACCTGTTACTATTAGCCTACCAATATCCCACATAATATAACACCTGATTTAACGGATAGTTTTTAGAAGCTATGGTTTATCCGTTGCGTCGAGCGACATTGGACTATATTGCAATGTCGTGATGCAGATCACGCTGTACGACACGATTATCACTATAGTAGCGAATTAAGCGTAAAGGTAGCACTTAAGGTCAACTTGACTGCTGTCTCTGAACAGACCTATTTACAGCCGTGTGACATCGTCCATAGGTGACAACAGGCGCGGGACCCACACTTCCGCTACCCTTACACTCAGCCACCCATCCGCAGGGGCGCAACCAGGGGGGAGGGACTTAAGCTCCACCCAGCCCAAACTTGATGAGTCGTGCAATTCGTCCAGATCCGATGAGATTTAGTTTTGTTGGGGAGGGGGTTGGGGGCTGGAGGGCATGGTAGTCCAGGTCGGTTGTTCGAGTGATAGTAATAACAGATCAGCATAGCAAATCAATGCCGGGACGCCTGCACGATTTGGCCCCTTGGGGGGGAGGGCAAAATCTCACTTTTCTATTAAAAATTTCTCCCTTCATTTTCTTGGAGAAGGCAAAGTAAATACATCCAAATTTGTTTCCTCACTTCGCTCGCGAAACCATTTCTCCGCTCCTATTCGGGGGTATCTATTATGCAATGACTGATTACTCCAATTATTGGAGCAGAACAAATAGTTGAGCCCCCAGCATTTTTTCCTATTTGCGCCCCTGCCCACCCATACAGTATACAATCTCGCCTCTATAGTCCTCTAGTCCCCTTCGGGGAGAGTCGTCGAGCGCTATCATAGATAAGGCAAACAGCGTCAAGTCGATCAGCAAACAGTCACCACGCTGATCGAGGGACAGGAGAGCGTACGCCGCCAGTCATGCGGGGCAGGGAGACAGACGAATTAAGACGCGTGGCAGCAGCCAGAGCTGTCACTGACTCGATTGCTCTTAATTGCTTGTTAACTGAGAGCGGAAGGGGGGGGGGGGAGGGAGGAGTGGTTGATACCCCGTATCAGTTGCGCCCTTTGCCCGCATCGTGCGTGAGCATATATGCTAAATGATTCCGGAAAATATGTTAATTCAGGATAATATTGTCTCAAAGAACCACGCGTGCAATGAGGGGCAAACGAAGAGCACAGCAGTGACGGCTAGAGGTGGATGCTGTCATCGCTCTATTACTGCATCATCTCCCGGAGCTTCTAAAATTGGTAGCCTGCCTGCGATCATATTTGTACGGGGTTTGAATCTGAACGGGGCTGCACGGGCTTCGCTGTTGTTCTTATTCGAACGCTACGATTTTTTTTTACAAAATTGAGACTCGATGTTTACTTTAAATTTTGGCTGCATCTCTTTTTGACGAGGCATGCTATCAGTCGCGAAGAGCGTTTCTTTTAGCACCACTTTGGCTTAGTGTGTCATTTAGCGGTCAGTTTTAGATCATTTAGCGGTCAGTAAGGGATATAATGAGGCTCATCCGTGGCGAGTGAAGTTGATCTCTCAGATTAGATCTCAGATCTCAGACTCGGATCAACTGAATTAAGATCGGATCGGAGATCTGTGTGACTGCATGTGGCGCTGGTGACTTTGTCGATTAACGAGCAGCTTGATCTGCACTCTGCTTACGCGTGACTTGGGGCTATACACACACTGACAGCTTCCGTTGAAAAGTTAGGAAGCAGTGCGAATTTTAGCCTGTTTTATACCGGTATGTTCCGTCAATTTTCTAGTAAGCTACATGTATATTAATTAAGGTAGAACAATTTGAATGCAAGAGCCGGGATTGCGTGATGCGTACTTTTTTTTATAGCACCCTTCACCTGGTACCTGAAGCCTAGGATTTTGAGTCAAAAATTGCAAAGAAAATAATAGATTTTAAAAAGCGACGTATTCTCATTCGGCCCACCGAGCTTGGGCCGAGTCAGATAATAGCAATATCTGCCTACAGTCATATAGCTGCAGCTATCTCATCGACGAGGGCTTATAGAGGGGTCCCTCGTATCTATTTCCAACACTCCCAGCTCAATTTTTAGCCCCCTGTCCAAAAAAACATTTTTTGAGTTTTCAATTTCCATCCCCTCACTTCTATATATAGTTTTTACCCCCTCTCCATATGTTTTAAGGTTTTTGGGAAAAGCCTCGGTCAGCGTGCACCCCCTCCTATCCGTCATGCGTGCGTGTAATTTAGCCCTTCTACCCTATTATGCACTTCTACCCTATTATGCACTTCTACCCTATTATGCACTTCTACCCTATTATGCAGTTCTACCCTATTATGCACTTCTACCCTATTATGCACTTCTACTCTATTATGCACTTCTGCCCTATTATGACGCCACAGTGTCTACAACCCGAGATGCCACAAGTCGCGGTGACTTTAATTGGTCACTCAGCTACAAGCAGTCAATGGTGTCAGCGCGTCATGCAGCATGGCGAATCCTCCTTCTGCGACCACTGACCGCTTGTTTGCTCTCAGACTTTTCACCCTTCGCGAATCACCACGCCGACTTGACCGCTCGGACCCCAATATACCTCCTATACTCCCGGGGCATGCACCCAGTGCACTTACCCTTTGCCTCCACCCTTCACACCACTGACTTGACCGCTAGGCTCTCACCTGTAGCCTATACGCTATACCGTCAGGGCTTGCATCCCGCATACACACCGATCTCTTCCCTTCACCCTGCACGTATAAAAGACCCCTGATCATGAGCTCATTGCCTCCATATTCGATCTGTTCCTCCCAATTGCTCCACTTGGACCCTGCCACCGGCCTCCCCTAGCTGTTGATTCTTAATCTCTTCCCCCC
>JAQIWG010008459.1:0-11412 GCA_034695025.1 Chamaedrilus cognettii | reverse complement strand
CCTAAAGTTTGTGAAATTCAATCCATGTTCACCAATCACACAAGGAAATCAGACTCATTAAGCCAGTCCGACATCGATGGTACTATCAATACACTTTAGCATTTATATATACATTTTAATTTAGATATTAGTTTTGTCATTGTCTTGGTCAATTATATGTTAACGGCTAAGTGTAAATATAGTGCCCAGTAAGTCTTTGTTTGTGACAGATTTGAGGATGACCAACTCGACATACATTCCCTGGTCTGAGTTCTTCCAGAGACCGGACTGGTACAATGAACTCTTCTTCAAATTTGCCGGTGAGTTGTTTCACAGCATACATTATTGTTAGTTTTAGTTCCTGTGACAAAATATCTCAATAACTTAGTTGCATGGACTGCTAGCAGATAAATATAGATCATGGTGTTCAATGGTAAGGAGACAAAAGAAGGGAAAGCTTTAATTTTCATGTGAATATAATTTTGGCGAATTTCGCAAATCGGTCAAACACAAGAAAATTATATGCACTGAAATTAATCTGCAGAATCTATATATAACATTTTGGCAAACCCACAAAATCTTTAATATTAAGTGCACACCAAATTTCTGAGAGATAAATTCGCAATTTAAAATAACATGCAACAGAAATTTAATGTTTTGCAATACTTTAGTTAGCCCCAATCGATGGCACTGAACCGGACTGTAATAATCTTTGTTAAATACCGTACTACACATGATCATTAAGCGTCAGATACCACCACCACCGCATGTACAAACGTCACTGGTTGTGCATGCTTCAATGCTTGGCGCAGATCCGCGCACGAAGGACAGTCTGCTGCTGCAGACCCCCGAGCCTATGCTTGCGATCGTGCTCGCCTATCTCGCGTTTGTCTTCGTCGCGCCGCGCGTCATGGCGCACCGCGCGCCCCTCGACCTCAAACGACTCATCATCGTCTACAACTTTGCGCTTGTCGGCCTCTCCGGATACATGTGTGTCGAAGTGAGTAGGGTCTTGGAAAACTAACAAAACTAACCACCTTTTTTCTCGCTATTCTGTTAATGTCCATGTTTTCACACAGGTTAGACGTTCGCGTTCTTGTGAGAACCGCAGGAGCTGCGTTTTTATGGCCGGATGCCATTCCTGACGCCATCCAATGCTAAATGGATTATGTGGCTATATGTTAAATAACTATCTGGTACAGGGTTAGCAGCTAGCAACACTGGTGTGTTTAACAGCCTTGCTGAAGGGCCTGTAACACATGGTTTCATAGAAAATAAGAAAATAAGTTTTTTCTATTTATAGATGAGTTGTAATGGCTGTACAGTTCATCCTGACGGCTACACTGATGGGCTATAGCTATTCGTGCGCGCCTGTAGACTGGACCTACTCCACTGACTCCGTCAACATGCGCGTATGTAGTGGTTTCTATTTGCTCTCTGCTTTTTACCAATTGCATTATATACGGAAAAAAACAGACCGTTTTTTTGTCTATTCTCTTAATGGCCATGTTTTTGCACTTCGTAGTTGAACTTTAGCGCCCAGGTGAGGACTGCTGTAGCTGGGTTCTTACAACTGGATGCCCTTCCTGATGCTAATTAGATTAATAATTATCTGGCACGGTGGTTAACAGCCTTGCTGAAGGGCCTGTATTGCCATGGTTTCATAATTGCGGCGCTGGAACTTGAACCCAGGTCTCTGGGGTTATTTTCGATGCCTTTACCACTTGGCCTGCATCGCACAGGCTCATATTTGTCGACTGTATGTATTTATGAAAGTTGATGATTTCTTGGAGTGGCATTGTAGTCCTAGAGTAATGTGAATTGATGTTTTGATGTTGCAGCTTGTCAGCATCAGCTGGCTCTTCTTCTTCTCCAAGATCATCGAACTCACCGACACGGTGAGACTCCCAGATATTTATGTTTTTGTTCTTCTGTTCTATGTTCTACTACATGATGTGATGTTTTGTGATGTTCTTTATTCAATTCACGATGTCTTGTGTCAGATCTTCTTCATCCTGCGCAAGAAGAATGACCAAGTCACCTTCCTGCACGTTTACCACCACTCCACCATGATCATCAACTGGTGGATGGCAGCCAAATACGTCCCTGTCGGACAGTGTACGCTTTCCTTTCCTCACCCCTGTATCACGAAACTCTGCAAATTCTACCTTACCGTCTTGTTACGTTTTACCACTTTCATATATGTACCCCTGCAGGCTGGGGAACAAAAAATTGGCTTGCAGCCCAGAGCTCCCCGGACTTGTCATAAAAGGCGACTAAAGAAAAGGGGGAGCGGCTCTGTTTATCTCTCTTGCACAGAACCGGACTGTATACAGCCCTAGTATGCTACACACGATCCCTAAACTACAAAAAACAAAAGCGAAAAACACCACTTTCATATTTAGAAAAGTCCGCTGAAACGACTCACAATAAAATTGTTTTACAAATGCAAATTGTATAACGGAACTGCAATGCTGCATGCATGTTGTTGTGATTGTTGAAGACGCTATTTAACTAAAAACCAAAAATATATTTTTATTTATAAATGCGCATTAGCCTATGCTGAGTTGATTTTAAGCCATGTTGTTATGTGCAGAAAATTTCTGAATGTACTGCGATAAACAGTATTTAAAAATCACTCTGAACCCAGCTTTGAATGAATTCTTCCAATTCAAATTGCTTAATCTAGTTTGGGCCGAATTTGGTCAGTATGACAGGTTTTCATAAAATTGCTGCTTTCTCTGATAGCGTTTTTATTTTTTTATGCTGCTTCTTGATGATTGAAAGTTACAATTTGTCTTCTTGTTCTTGTTTAGCGTTTTTTGTTGGATTTATCAACTCCTGGATCCACACGATGATGTACACATACTACGCGCTGGCCGCGCTCGGGCCCAGCATGCAGAAGTATCTGTGGTGGAAGAAATACATGACCAAGATGCAGCTCGTACGATTCTTTATCAGTCTATTGCATTGGTGTTCTGTTCTGTCTTGTTGTTCTGTCTTGTTTCTAGCACTCATCGTGCTTCGGATTTTAACAAACAATTTTTTGTGACTCTGTGCTGGCATAATTTCGTATCATTAACTTTTTTCCAGTTTTTATTATTGCTTGTCGTAGTATATCCTGCAAAGCTCTGGGGGATTGGACCCCTCTCCAATAATGTAAAAGAGGGTTTTCAACCTCAAAGAGGGTTTTCACCTTCCAATATTTGCGCGTGTGCAATACAAACTTCGTATTTGGATCCCTGCGATATTTTGAAACCCATACTTTTAACTTTCTCCAAACCCCTACAAACATTGAAAACAGATCGAAGCCTACAAGTATATTTATATATATAACTTGATATGTTTTTCCATAGATTCATGTTGAGCTCATCTATAAATTGATATGTTTTTGTATCAGGTACAGTTTGTACTGATCGTATCCCACACGGGATGGAACAAGTTTGTGCAAACCGACTGTGGCTATCCCTGGCTCTTCAATTCAATAACCTTCTACTACACTTGGTCCATGCTCTTTTTCTTCTCCAACTTCTACTACCAGACCTACGTCCTTCGCAAGCACAGCAACCGGGTCACAGCGCACCACACAGAGGTCAACGGAGTCAAGGGCACCGCGGCAAGGCTTAACGGAGTCGTGGGGGAGGGAAAGGGGAAAGCGGGAGTGGAGAATGGAAAAGATAACGGGGTCAGAAGTCGAAGGGTGGTGGAAGCGAATGGAAAATAGATGAAGCGGAAATGGAGGCTGAAGTGCAGGGGTTGAAGCATGGGGAAACATTTGTGTTGAAGCATTTGTGTAGGATATTAGAGAATGCAAGCTTTGAGGCATTCTGATCCGGGGAGAGACTGCTTGGGAGATGGTGGATTGGGGAGATGGGAGATTTGAAACTTAGTTTTGTCCCAGAACTGTTTGGCTGTTAGTTTTCTGGAGTACTGATTATTTGCATTCACTGACTCAGTGTGTAATTAGATGCCAGCCTGATCTCTGATTATCCGATCATGAGATTAAAGAACAAACGATAATTATTTTTTCATTGACTATTGTCGTAAATGGCCTAATGGCCATCGTTATACGGATTTATAGGAAGATCATCTAATCATGGTAGGATAATTTATAATGGCGTTGAGATCACTCTCAAGCGGAAAGGCTACAATATATATTCTGAATTCAATATTCATTTTATTGTCCAATGAAGAGTTATTGGTATTGTGAGAAGCGATGAATTAGAGGACCGAGGAGATTACTGCAAAGCATGAAATTTTTGCTGTTTTGACAGTCTTGGCTCTAAAAAATTTAGCTGTGGTTAATGTTCGCATTTTTGAGAACTGCCCATTGGAAAGAGCTTCTGCAGCTTTATTTTGGCGCATGTAATTTTCGCTAGTTTTGCCGATTCATGAAATTCATCAAATTGCATCCGCGCGAAAATTTCATGTTTTACGTTTCATGTTTCATGTTCAATGCAGCCTTGATATTCGGTTGTGCAAACCTTGTTGGCAACCCGATTGTTGGACTTTGTTGGATATTTGACTTAAATCCTCCTTTCCTTTAGTCAATTTGATATCAGTCCAATCCAGGCCATTGACTGCTCAATTAAGATGTAATTGGGTTATGGCCGGGTCATCTTTGCGCCGCTGCTGTGAAATGTGTCCATTGCACTCAGGTGTTGTGTGTTTTTAGGAACATTGTGTCAGTCGATGCATGGTGTGATATTAACCAAATATTGAAATAATTGTGAAGACTGATTATAGCGTTAACTATATACTGAGATAATAATTCTATATATTTAATTATGATATAATTATTTAATTCGTCGCGTTTAAAGACGATTATTTAATTGTTGATTTTTTTAATTTGTTTTTCTTAAAATTTTGCTTTGTTGCTTTTGCGAATGTTCGTTGTGTGCTGGGCAGTAATTTAGCTAAAACATTTGTACGACGCTATTTTGCCTTTTTTGATCTAAGATAATTTTGATTATTCTCATCTTTTCCAGCGATTTTTTGCCACATGTAGCTGTGTCCGTTTGTGCAGGAGATACAAGTATGGCGTCTTGTGTGGAACGAATTTAAACAATCTGTCAGATGTTTGAATCTCGGTCGAAGCCAAACGTAATTCTATGCATTTTGATATGAAAATTGTTCAATCATGTTGTCTGCCTACTACTAGTAGCTTGTCGAATGCCTTTTTTCACTTTAGTGGTAAAGTCTGGCCTTGTCTCTGCGATTTTTTTGTACACTTTGGCCTTAGGTTTACTACGTCATTGTGACTTTGTACAGTGCTTTTTGTGTTTGAACGCTTTCTATCTGTTGTGTATTGTATTGTGCCCTTGGCTATATTGGCTTCAAAATGCAGGATTCAAATTGGCACTAATTGGGTATATTTAGTTGATAGCTGTAATGTACACCGTGGTCCAAAAGAAATTGTTACATCACACTCTCGCGGCCCACCTTAACCGTACACCTCATGCGAATGCTATTTAATATGATTATAATTTCAACAGTTCATGATTGTAAGTATTACGAGGCTCAATATAATGTCTGTGCTCATGGTTTCCTCTTTTTTTAACAACTCTTCTTCAAAACCACTTTCTCTACGTAGTCTGCTACACTTCTCCTACACCTACGATTCAAGCAAATGTTTTTTTTCCATCTCTGTTTGCATGACATATTTTTGGTATATTTTTGATGCGTTACAAGTGCAGTAAGCACACATACAATGTATACATTTATGCAACCAAAATATGATCCGCGTACGCCATAAACTGTTCGAAACGTGTGACGCAGTAGAATTTTTTGGATCTCCGCATAGTAATGATGCATTGAAATGAGAAGTATGTTATATATCACTATATTTGCTTGATATTTTGCATATAAGTCCTATTTCATATGATATCAGTGCTTAGATAATGTGCATCATCGTTCATGTTTTTGCTTTGAATCTTTGTATGGTTATATTACAAGTTGATCTTTACTTGAACTGAAATTATGATTTTACTTGAGCTTGGATAGTGATCTACAGGGTGAGCAAACAAAATATTTCCCTAGCGAAATTGCAAAATTTTATGTATGTTTCTTTTAAATGCATAGAAATTTTATTTAATATTATGTTTTAATTTTGCGTTAAATTATCGTTATTGAATGTCTGAAAATATACTAGTGTTAATTTTGGTTGTCATCAAGAGTTCGCTAGGGGATTTTTATTTTTAGCTCGCTCTGCATTTTGTATTCAGTGCGACTATTTCATGGCTAACACAGAATAGCCTGGTTGAATTACGTTCTATGACAAGTATAATGAATTTTGGTTTCTACTTGTGTGTATCGTGTTGAATTATTTTTTTTTATTGAAGTGGACGATTGAATTCGAGTGTAAAGGTAGCAAGCCTAAAGTTGTAAATGGACGATTGAACTTAAATATGTTTTGTTAACTAATACAATTTTTGTAAGATATTATATTAGATAATTGGTCAAATATAAAAAAAAAGAATTTGTGCGTGTTAACTTATGGCGAGTAAATCATGTTTTAATATCATTTTGTATTTTTTTCAATTATGAAGCATAGATATCATGTATGATTGCTACAAGTTAAACACAAATAAAATCACATCTAAATGTGTGCATGTATTTCAGAAATAATTGCCTTCATTATGGTCTTGAAACAGCTTGATATTATCATTATAGTCTAACTTTTTAAAGATAATTTAATTAATGATATTTACAATCAATCAAGTGGAGTTAAAAGTGATATAAAAAATACTTTTGTCACGGTATAGCTTGAATAAATGAGGTATAACGAATCTACAAATTTGATATTATTCTGTATTGCAAAACTATACAACCATTGCAACAGGAGGCCAACACAAAAGAATGCAAAATGATCTAGTTGTCAGACCGTCGTTTCATGGCTAGCGATATGATTTTGTGATACTGTAAAACAAAAACAAAATTTCATGCATGTAATATTGGCGATTTAATAAAATAATTTGGCGAAAGCAGCAAAATTTGCAAAAAATTACATGCAGAAAGAATTAAGTGATAGAAGCATACATTGTATATTTTGCCACTTTTTTTCAGTGGTTTTTGATCCATTTTGTCATAATGGGCAATACTAAAAAAAACACGAAAATTAAGCGCAGTAAAATTTCTAAGAGGCAAAACCGCAAAAATAACATGCAGAAAAATTTAATGTTTTACAGTATTGATTTTCATTGCTCAGACATTCATTGCTGCTTTCGCATTTGATGGATACGAGTCAGTTTGCATGTACATTTACTACACATTGAGTTGGAGCTATGGTAAATAGTCTACATTCCCAAAAAAAGCATTTTGCTACGGGCAATGGCCTAGGCCTAGCCCTTTTGACAATAATACAATTTGCGAACGCCCCAGCGCGTGCATTGCAACTTTTGAAGGTCATGCGATGAGGTGCACGTGAGCCATATCCAAACGGACAGTAGTCAGGTGACTGAGCCCGTTTGATATGACAGGTTAGGCTTGCCTTAGATCTGGCTACAGCCGCTATACGACGTGTCCGACTGCGCGATGGGGTTCTGTATTTCATCATGCAGTCGGACATTTTTGATCTAAGTCTGCCACTGTTGATCAACGCTGACATTTTGTATAACATTTTAGTAAAGAAAAGAAAAAAAAGTTTTGTCATCGCTTTGATTTACATGGACGTTGATGGGTAAATGCGAATATTAAGACTCTAATCAGTAGTAAACTGACCTAGCGTCAGTTTCGGTGAAAGATTCAGTGATGAAGAACTCGTCATATTACATTGCCTTGTCGGAGTTCTTCCAGAGACCCGACTGGTACAATGAACTCTTCTTCAAATCTGCCGGTAAGCTCCTAGAATCCTAGCTGACTGCACACACTGATACTGTCTGCATCGATTCTCTCACGATCCATCGAAATAATTTTGCAGCATTTTACGATGATTATAACCGCAAAATTTACTGTACATAATTATTTAAAGCGACTATGAGCGGAAGAGCGGTTCTGTGCTCCGAGGCACTGAACCGGATTGTAATAGCTTTTTTACTGCACTTTCCTTCAACTCGTAAAACCGCAACCTACAGTGTAGCTCACTGCCAGTCCTGCTATAGCTTCACTACCAGTCCTGCTATAGTCTCACTGCCAGTCCTGCTATAGCCTCACTGCCAGTCCTGCTATAGCCTCACTGCCAGTCCTGCTATAGCCTCACTGCCAGTCCTGCTATAGCCTCATTGCCAGTCATGCTACATGCAGGTAGCGAGTGTATGACTAGCAGTGACTCATTAGCATGATTAACAGTGAGTTGATCATACCAAAGTTGATCACTGCGTACTTAATTTTTTTTGCAGTCGACAACTTATTTATTGCAGTCGACAACTTATATAACTATTGCAGTCGACAGCTTCTTGATTGCAGTCGTTAACTTACCTACATCTACAGGTTACCCATGGCCCAGACGCCATATATCTGTGGCATCTGTATTATGGCGCAGATCCGCGCACGAAGGACAGTCTGCTGCTGCAGACCCCCGAGCCTATGCTTGCGATCGTGCTCGCCTATCTCGCGTTCGTCTTCGTCGCGCCGCGCGTCATGGCGCACCGCGCGCCCCTCGACCTGAAGCGACTCATCATCGCCTACAACTTTGCGATTGTCGGCGTCTCAGCGTATATGGGTGTAGAAGTGAGTGGGGTCTTGGAAATTTGAATAGCTGTAATTAGCCTACTATATAGATACACGTGTAAATAAAATACTACTATACAGGACACGATGTCAGTATCGCCTACAACTTTGCGCACGTTGGACTGTCGGCGTACATGGGTTTGGTCTTGATGGTGTAAATGATGGGGTCGTGGAACACCTCTAAAGACTTGTTAGGATACATGTACATGTGTGCCAAGTTTTGCGCAAAAACTTGCTATGATAAATATATATAAAAAGCGGGTGAGATCTTGAAATTATTTGAAACGCAAGTCTATTGACTTATAGCCCGGATCAAACGTTTCCGGATCGAACTCAGCGCGAGCTTGGACCATCTTGAAATGCAGAACAAATCATAGGCATCGATGATTGATGATGTGTCTAATTATAGATAAGTGCAATGGCTGCTCAGTTCACCCTGACGACCACACTGATGGGCTATAGCTACTCGTGCGCGCCTCTAGACTGGACATACTCCACCGAGTCACTCAACATGCGTGTATGTAATCTCTTCATTCTCCCTCTGCATGCTTGTTGCGTATGCACATTGCATAATCATAATACTGATAGTAGATATTATAGTACGGGCCTATGGTAGAAAAAACTGACTACATTTTTTCGATATATTCTATTTATGTCCATGTTTTCATGTGGTTAGACTTCAGCGTTTTGATGAGAACTGCTGGAGCCAGGTTTAACAGCCAGGTGCTCTTCCTGGCGCCAACGAAATAAATAATTATCTGATATGGTGGCTAATAGTTACCAACTCATGTGCGTTTAACAGCCTTGCGGAAAGGCCTAACGTCATGGTTTCACAGTTGCAAACGGATACCGGGACTCGAAACCAGGTTACTGGATTCGCATCGATGTCTTAACCATTACACCACGTCCCGTTTGTGACCGCATGCATTTATGAAAGCTGATAGTTTCTTGGTGTAGCGTGTAGTCCTAGAGCAAGGTGAACGCCGCATTGGCATTGATGTTGCAGCTTGTGAATGTCATGTGGCTCTTCTACGTCTCCAAGGTCATCGAACTCGCCGACACGGTAAGACTCACAGATATTTACTATGTTTTTGTTCTTCTTTTCACTGTTGCGCTACATTGCAAATCTTTGCTGTCATCCAAATCTTCGAGCCTAGCCGATCTCAAATGACTGATCATGAAAAGAGCATTAGGTCAAAATTTAGATCATTGAACATTTTGGCGAAAATAATCTTAAATTATGCATCGACTAACTTTTCATCGGGCTGGTCAGTGGTTATTGCTCTTCATTACCCACGATGTGTTTCGTCATTGAGATATTTCATTCTTAGCGTTCGATAATGTAACGTTCCATAATGTAACGTTCCATAATGTAAAGCTTCATAATGTAACGCTCCATAATGTAACGCTCCATAATGTAACGCTTCATAATGTAATGCTCCATAATGTAATGCTCCAAAATGTAACGCTCCATAATGTAATGTTCCATAACGTAACGCTCCATAACGTAACACTCCAAAATGTAACGTTCCATAATGTAAAGCTTCATAATGTAACGCTCCATAATGTAACGCTCCATAATGTAATGTTCCATAACGTAACGCTCCATAACGTAACACTCCGAAATGTAACGTTCCATAATGTAACGCTTCATAATGTAACGCTCCATAATGTAACGCGCCATAATGTAATGTTCCATAACGTAACGCTCCATAACGTAACACTCTATAATGTAACGCTCCATAATGTAACGCTCCATAATGAAACGCTCCATAATGTAACGCTCCATAATGTAACGCTCCATAATGTAACGTTCCATGATGTTCTTTAGGGCCTATTTAATAAACGATGTTTTGTGCAATGTTATTCCTTAATGGTTCATGGAGTTCATATTTCGATCCACGATGGCTTTTGCCATTGAGAAGACATAATAAATATTCCTTAATGATCCATGATATTCCATGAAGTTCATTATAAAATCCACGATGTCTTATGTCAGATCTTCTTCATCCTGCGCAAGAAGAATGACCAAGTCACCTTCCTGCACGTTTACCATCACTCCTCCATGGTCATCAACTGCTGGATGGTAGCCAAATACATTCCTGTCGGGCAGGGTACGCACTTCTTTGCTTCCCTCTAGAAGGCTTCGAGAAAATGATACAAATTCTACATTGCCGTCTTATCGCCTCAGCTTTTGAAACCGTCACTAAACAACGCGCCGACAAACTAATCTTGCACATGCAAACTGCATACCGGTACCACCATCGCAACAATGTCATGTTGACCACAACATAAGGTTTTTGCGGGTGTTGAAGATGCCATCATAAATAAAACGCAAAAGATGATCAGAATTTGCCAATGCGCATTATGATTAAGTTGCTTATAAGCCACGTTGTTGCTTGCAACTAAATTTCTGGATTGTGCTCGTAGCAAATAGCTTTCAAATCTGGTCAGCTATGAAAATGTAATTATTCAAATTTGTCAATATCCATAAATATCCTTGAGAGGTAGGTGCCCCCTAACATCACTAGACGCCGAAGCGGACCCTAAATCCATTATTATTACTATCATTAGTATGACAATAATAGTATAAGTTAGTATGATAGTATGATAATTAGTACGATAGTATGATAATTAGTACGATAGTATAATAATTAGTATGATAGTATGATAATTAGTACGATAGTATAATTAGTATGATAGTATGATAATTAGTACGATAGTATGATAATTAGTATGATAGTATGATAATTAGTACGATAGTAT
>JAQIWG010008458.1:0-11412 GCA_034695025.1 Chamaedrilus cognettii | reverse complement strand
AATGCCAGTCACCTAATTAGGCCAATGGGCTGTCAGCCGATTGTATTGCAATTGATAGAATGAGAGCCTTTACTTTAGTAATTAGGATGCAAATAATGCGAATAGCAAATTGGTCGTATTTGGTTCCTTTAAAAAAGTAATTTGTAATTAAATACAAAGTAATCAAAATACTATTAAGCAAATAGTAAATAGTATTTTAATTACTTTCGAAGTACTTTGCTTTAAAAAGTATTAAAATGACATTTTTGAAAGTAATTAGTAATTAGTAATTAAATACTTTTAAAAAGTATTTTATACAACACTGCATATCAAGCCGCTGCGCCTCGCCGTAGGCTAACGATAACTATAACATAGGCACATGGTAATCTAAGATCGGTAATTTACGGTAATCTATTAGTGATTACGGTCATTTATAACGAATTACCGGTTCGGTAATTTATCTGATTTTTTTCTTTTAAAGAACGTAGATTTTGGTATGAAAATGCACCTTAAATGCGCTTTATGACAGCAACCGGGCCCGTTTAGTTGGTAATATGGTTGTTTGTGCTGGAAAATACTTTGATATAGAATCCTAGCACGATTTGGAAATTTTATTTGATATTTCGAATCGTTCCGTAATTTACCGGTCAGGAATTTACGTAGTTACATTATCATAAATTACCATAGATTACCGGTAATCTAAATATTTTTAGTTCGCTGGTAATTTTCGAACGCTATATTTGATTGATACTAGTCAATTTAATGAATATTCAAGTGAACCTGCGAATGCGGGGGAAGCTCCTAAATTTGCCTAAGTTTGCATCCGTTATGGAATGCACTTGACAGATGAAGACCATTGCCAGCCGAATCCATGCAAGCCTGTGGAGGAGCGCTGCATAGACACGGGCGATTCGTTTGAATGCAAGCTGGTGCAAATAGACCATTGTCAGCCCAATCCGTGCGACCCAGTCAACGAGCGTTGTATCGACACGGGCAATTCGCACGAGTGCAGGCCGGTCGACAAGGGCGGCTCCGCCGGGCTGCGCAACAGCGTCCTGATCACTCTCCTGGCCATCACTGCCTCCATCCTGCTGCTGCCGCATCAGGGCTAACGCATGGCGGATGTTCTACGGGCCTGTGCGATACAATAGACAGCCCGAGAACCAGATACGGCCCTGAAGGGTGCTAAACTGGTCCCCCAAACACCAATTCACAAATAACATAACCTGAAAAATGTTTTTTGATTAATTTGATAAACGTAGCCAATACAATTTATACAAATCATTATAGATATATATTATATATATACATATTGTTTATGCAAAAGCTTTTGATATAGTATCTCACAATCGATTACTTTATAAGCTTGATTATAATGGCTAAACATGGAAGTTCTACCACGGATTAAATCTTTCCTTAGCAACATTTAGGAAAATATAAATCAATGAATATAAATCAAATACAAATGCATCTCAAACGCAGTGTGAATTGTGATAATAGATTTCAACACATATTAAACAGATCAAAATGTATAGGCATCAGTTTCTTAAATGGAACTTTGCAATTGAGTATATTTAGTGTGTATCAAAATTTTGGATTCAATAATGGCTCTGGTGTTGCCTAACTGGTGTCGGCCAGTCTATGGCCGTTTTTATTTATCGTATATCGGCTGTGAAGCCATGCCTAGTTAAAAGTACTTTGATAATGTCCGTGCACGATGTGTTTGGTAGGAGCTCGGCCTTAAAGTGCCGAAAAAGAAATTTCTGACAGTTTGTGAATTGTGATTTAATCTAATTTCAGATCAATGTGCAGATTCTGTGATTCGGTTGTGGCAATAAACTCTCTATGATATTATCTTTCAATAGAAATAATTATATAATAGATTAACCATGTTGGTAATGTGTTGTCATGAATATTTGATGCGCTTGGTAAATTTTAGGCTCAAACATAATTTAATTTGAAGGCGCTTTGGAATAAAATACCATAAAGTTGCGTGTATATCGTGGTCGAGCAATGACGTTGGAAACAAAAAATATAGTCGTTAGGCCTCCAATAAACATGACTTATTGCACTACAGCACTGTATGTATAGGCCTACTATTTTATCTTTAGGGTTAACTCTAGCCTATAATGTATGTGATATAATAACTAAGTTTGATTACGATACAATGGGTTATATCTTGCGTTCGGAGCTTACCAGTAAACAAAGAATAATCAGATTACCGGCAATCTATTCCTATTTTACCGGTAGGCTATGTTAATCTAACTACGAGAATTCCTGACCTACCAACTACCGAGCGATTTGAAATATTAAACAAAATTTCCAAATCGTACTAGGATTCTTCATCCAAGTTTGTTCCATCAAAACAATGATGATTTCTTCAAAACTCTTGAAGTTGCTGTCATGAGATGCATTTCAAGTGCATTTGATGCCAATATCTACGTTTTTATAAGAAAAAAATCATGATCAATTACCGGAGCAGTAATTTATTATGAATTACCGTTATTCAAAAAGAATTACCGTCAATTACCCATTTTTAATTACTATAAATTGCGGTAATACAAAAACGCCTTCGAACACTAGCTACATGCTTATCAAATCACTGGCAGTTATTTATTTAAGATTTGTGTGTATAAGGGCGTCTACTTAAATCAACTAATCAGATTACAGTATCAGACAAAGCCATCTAGTGTGCGTGAATGCCTAAAAAAATATGCGCACGTTTTGACTAATTTTTCAAACCTTTTTTTCTTCGCTTTTTTACCGCCGAGAGTGGCTTATTTTTTGCACGCTATCTCCTCATTTGAATGCTTAAAAGATAAAAAACCTTGTTATTTCTTTAAAGAAATATTTTCTAAAAATATATTCGGTTTAATGATGTCAAGAATCAAGTCAAGCGTTCAAAGGGGTTTATAGATTACCGTAATTTATGGTTATTTAAATTCTGTAACTAACGGTAATCCATAGTAAATGACGGTAATTTAT
The DNA here is from genome assembly GCA_034695025.1 of Chamaedrilus cognettii. Lineage (NCBI taxonomy): Eukaryota > Metazoa > Annelida > Clitellata > Enchytraeida > Enchytraeidae > Chamaedrilus > Chamaedrilus cognettii. The sequence goes on along the minus strand of JAQIWG010008458.1, from coordinate 8,448 downwards.
AATCAATTACTGATTCGGTATTTTATCGGTTCTTTTTCTAGTGGTAGACGTAGATTCTGGCATGATAAGCACTTGAAATGCATCTCATTTGAGCAACCCGGCCAGTTTCATTGAAAAAATCGTTGTTTTGACGGAAAGTAGTTCGATGTAGAATCCTAGCACGATTTGTAAAATTTATTTAATATTTCGAGTCGTTGTGTAGTTTACCGGTTAGGAATTTGCGCAGTTAGATTACCATAGTTTACCTTAGTTCACCGGTAATTTAAGGATAGATTACGGGTAATCTTGAAGCGTTTTGGGGACGCTTCCCCTCAACGCTTTCTCTGCTTCCTGTTAGTTAGAAAGTCTCCTCCCTACTCTGTCACTTTGCTTCATTTCGACCTCGGCGAGGACAGGGGTGGTGACCGAGGTGTTGACCGGAGTGGTCAGGACCGGGGTAGTGAGGACCGGGATAGTAACCGGGATGGTGACCGGGCTGGTGACCCGGGTGGTGACCAGGGTGATGACTAGGGTAGCGAGGACCGGGGTGGTGACCGAGGTGTTTACCGAGGTGGTAAAAACCTGGATGGTGACTGGGGTGGTGACCCGGATGGGAGGACCGGGATGGTGAAACAAAAATTTGTTTATTTATGCTCACGCTTTAAAGCTAAAAAAATACATTTGTACTCCAGTCAGACACAAAATACAAACAAATTACCACTTTCTAAAAGTAATTTTAGAAATCATTTGTATTGACCTGACACTCGTACATGTAGATCTACACTTGATCATGGCGACACATTCATCATAATCACCACATTCACCACATTCGCCGTATTCACCATACATTCACTATATTTACCACGTTCACAACATTCACCATATTATTGTCTATTTCACCACTGTCATCATACTCATCGCATTTACCATATTCTACTTGTTTACTACGCTTACCATATTATCACATTCACTGTAGGTATCTATACATCGTGTCTCAAAATTTAACGACTAAATTTATTCAATTGCTAGGGGACGCAATGAGCCCTGTCACTAAAGTTTTAACAACACTAACTAGAATTAGTACTTTATTCTTCTGTCAATTTTTTCTAAAGTTTTATAATGACACAAAAGATTGACCAGTGGTCAAGTTTGACCTACAGAAAACGCGTAAACCAAGCTGGAAAGCTGCTTAATTGTTGTTTACGTCTTTCATACAAGATAAAAATTGTTTACACTGCTGCTGTATTATTGTGATAAGTACAGAACGATCAGAATTTGCTTCACTTTTCGGTTACTCCATGCTTCACGTGTTGGACATTGGTATTTCTAGAAACCTTTTTGTAACAAGCACTAAATTAAGCTGCCAAATTAAGACAATTGACTGAGCGCAACTTGGATGGTTAGAGCCTCGGAGTTATGGCTCTCCTATACTACGCTCTTCTTTTATTTCTCGTGCGTGGTAGAACCAGATCTTGTTTAAATATGATACGTACATCCCTTGGTTGCTAACAGTGACTGAATTGGAACATGAAAGATAGTGGACTATTACCAGGAAAGTGTTCGATGTCAACAGCAATAGTTTGCCAACTTGGTTTCACATGCTTATTGCAGGCCAACTTAAACAACTCGTTTCTCTTTGAGCGCTGGGTAATATTTAACAAACTTTGGTAGATATATTAAGTATTTATTGTAGTGAATGCGTTCAAAATTTTATTAACAACGCATAATGCTTATTGCGTATTGCAATACGTAGTGAAGATATTAGATGGGTCTTTAATTTTGAGACACGAATCGTGTATAATAATTATACCGTTGATGGACGACTGAGACGAGTGCAGTAAACACGAAACGTTGTGGCCGATCGGTCCAAATCGTGGACCTCGGATTGCCAGTACGACAGCCAGTCGGTTCGAATCCCGGCCGCTGCAAAGATTTCGAGTCACTTCGTGCACCCTTGGCAAATGTGATTTCAATTCGTCAGCCACAAATGTACCTGCGATGCCCACTAGTCTATGCTAGAACCACCAACAGCGACAATCAGGTGGTACAATGTTGTAGCTCCCCGTGAGGGGCTACAACAACAAAAAAGGCGAGTGTGCCCAAGGTTCTTCACGTTCTAGTGTTTGTTCAGGTTCCAGTGTTTGTTCAGGTCGACCTCTCGCTGCTGGTGCAGATGTTCGAGAAGGCGTCAATGGAGATGGTGAAGGAAATTAACCGCCACGCTCGCTGTCGCCGCTTCAACGACCTCCATTGGTGATGATCCAAACATCTCAGATGCTTTGTTCTATGTATGTAACGATGTATGTATGTATGCTGCACTTGTAACGCATCAAAAATATGTCATGGAAACGAAGATAAAAAAACATCATTTGCATGAATCGTAGGTGCGTTCATTATGCCATCAATTTATGAACCAACGTAATGATTTTGTTTCATTGATATCTGTGAACAGCTATTCGGGGAGGGGGGGGGGGGAAGAACAAAAAAAACAGCTGTTGGTCCATCAATTTTTGCGTGGATGCATTGATAAAACGTTCGTCAAAAAGTCTTAGGGCGGTGTATAGGTACATCGACATCACAAATGATACAGTCTAGAGATCATGATTAAGTTTAGAAATTAAGTCTAAAAATTATTTTTGGTGCAATAGTTTTCAAATTGAAGGGGCTCTTTAGCTATATTATTGCATTGATATATTTCAGTTTTAGGAAAGAATTTGCAACCAAATATCATAATATTTTATTTAAATATATCATTTGTATCTACCTCTTATATATCTCTTATATTGCCTATCTCTTATCTGAGTATCTATCTTTTAATGAAAATCAATATTTTTTACTTTTGGCACTGTGTGCCAGACAGACATTTGCTTTGTTTGGGAGAGTGCGGGATACTTTGTGAAAAATTTATCTAGCCTCCAAAAATGAGAACATTAAACATAACGTTAACTTTCAGCTGGGATATCGCGATTATGCTATGATGAGTTTTATGACGCTCTTTCTATTACGTCAGCACTGTCATAGTTGATAGTGTACTCTTTCCTTTATGCCTTTTAACTAATTAGTAAACAAGCTGAGAAATCCTACTTAGAAACTGTAGGAATTGAATGCTCTATTTACCGAGAGCGGGGATTGAATCACAGAGTCTCCGACCTCTAACACGGCAGTCCATTGAAGATACATTGTACCACTGTGTAGGCCTAATGTACACACGTATGGGCCACGACATATGGGCCTACATGCAACTGCGTGTGAATGCGTGATCACCCACAACGCTCGGACGGTGCCCGTCATCGCTGCGCTCATGCACAAGCTCAACGATGACGTCACGCTGCGCAGCGCTTTCACGCGGCTCTGCGGCGCGCTGTGCAAGCGATCAGGCTCACAGTCAGTCCGAGCCTCCTGCACACCACCTGCACGTTCGGATACACTTACCGCAGAGGCGATTGGGCGTGGACCCCGTCCGAGTCCGAGTCCTACCTCAACCCTACCGTCGCCTCGCTTCTGCTCGAGCTGGGTGCTGAGGTTAACGCCGCGGATGACGTGGGTGACATTGCACACATGGTCGCCCAGAGCTGCGTCACTGTCTTAAGGTTCATCTCGTAGGGGCACGCGTGGGGCCCCAGTGTCTACGAGAACGCCCTGCAGGTCCTGAGGGCTTTGATGCTCCACGGGACGCACATGGATGTGTGCAATCATGCGCGGCAGACTCCCGTGTGCTGATGGGGGAGCTGTGGCCAGGGGTGCTGGTGTCAATAGGGAGGGGCATGGAGTGGGCGCGTGTGCTGGCGCTCAAGTGTCTCGCCGCGCGGGTCGTCGCGGCAAACGCGTTGGAGTACCGTGGAGCTGTCCCGGGAAACGTTGCAGGATTTATTGCGCTGCACTAGAAGCAGTGGTGTAAGTGGGCCGGCTCGAATAAACACAAAAAAATTTCATGCTTTCAATCCGGGGCCCCAAATACTCTGCCGGATATCACCGGATCGTGGGGGGATCCCACAAAAATGTTTTCATCACCCCCCCCCACCCCGCGCTTTTGAGTTAGCACACAGAAGAAGGATGGGTCCAGATACTTAGCTAGGGGTCCCACAAAATTTCAAGGGATCCCACACATTATGAAAGATCCGGGTCCCTAATCTGATACATTAATCATTGGCTAGATGTGTGGGTCGCAAGTAACAGCATCAAATACATTGTGATATTGTGCATTTGTGTTGTTAGAACGTAAATTGAAAATGTATCTTATCAATGCTAGCCTGACTTGAACTCAGAAAAAAACAATCATGAGAATCTCAAATTTGATTTCGAAGAGTCATAGTGTGTTTTGTGTCTAATAATTTCATCTCCAGTTTGGTATGCCTCGGTCAACTCTAAATTGTGAGTTTTCAGATTTGCGCATAGATACGCAATATAATTACTGTGTACTCGCGGTGGATGACTTGTAGTTTATATCTGAGACAGTGTTGTTTAAATATGACACTTGTAGTTTTTGGACTCGAGACACTATTGTTTATATGCAGATCTTTTTTCTAGAATTCAATCTCTAATGTCAAATGCCTGAAAAGTTCAAAATTATGGATTAAATGTAACATGATTTCGCGTTTATTCTTTGAAATGGTGCTAATTACTGGCTGAAATGGTGCTAATTACTGGCTATGTCTAGTTCATCATTGTGTCTAAGGCTTAATAATTGCGATAATATGTATTTTTGATTAAAATATTTTAATGAAATATGATAAGGGCAACCCAAAATACTGATTGAATTGAATAGAATTTTTTTAGGTTTTATGTAATACCGCAAACATGTTACAATCATTTTATTTATTCTCAGAAATTCAAAATCATGTTTGATGGAAACATTCATTTTGTTGAACTACTGTTAACAGAAGGGTAAGAACGGGCATTTGTTAAATATTAGCTCAGGAATATCGCCACTTGGTATGTAATATTCAGGAAAATCAAAGGTTTGAAAAGCATTCCGTAGGAAGCGTGAAGAATCAAAAGAAGTGTCTATGAAGAATTCAGATGTAAGAGTAGGGAACAGGGTTTAATTTAAATTATTCTGATGCCGTGCTGCAGCTTGCACCGTTGCATTCTAACCAGAAACGCATTACTTAAGGCAGTGCTTCTTTAACTTGTTAGTTTCACGAACCGGCTAATTTTTTCCCGAGCCTGCTGGGGACTGGCAACCTTTTATCGCAAAACATTTGCACGGTCCAACAGATATGAATCGTGTGATTCAAGCACCAATGACGTAGTAACGTTACTCCGTGTACATTGTATCATGTGGTCATGAGGATACATCGTGTGTCAAAAAAGTAGACAACAAACGTATAGCCATTACATGTAGCCTACTTTATCAAATGTTAGCCGATAAAAAATTATTTCTGCGCTGAAAAGATAATTTTGTTCACGTCCAGATTTGTTTTTAAAGCACCAAGATCATGAGCCGCAAAAAATGTTAAGGAAGTTGAAACTTCAAATCTCCCACGAACGATGATGAAAATAGGCAACACTCAGAAACTGGGCTGCAGGATGTAACGTTTCAGACAGGGGCGTCGTACAATTCGACCTCAGGATTAAAAGGACGAGATCGATGCAATGAATTTCAGTTCGACACACCCATCGAAACCATCACCCACTGCAATGACTTCTTTTTTCGCTCACATTGCAGGCCTATTTCGGAGTTTAATGTCTAGCCAACATAGTGCAGAGCCTAATTACACTACACTAACTGACGGCATGGTATGTCTTAAATGTTTAAGCAACATCAAAGGAGAGAATTTGACTTATTTTTCTCCCAGCTCGCTGCGGACCGGCGGCAAGCGGTCCGCGGACCGCCGCTTTGAGTAGCATTGACTTAGGGTGTCGTTATTGCTATTTGTATGATTGGGCATCACTGAGTTGCTATTTGTGTCACTGCGTTACTTTTGATACGAATGTATTCACGATGATACTATTCTGCTTGTGTCACAAACTGCCGGTTGCTCGACCTCGATTAGTTAGTAGGGTTGAATTTTAAGGACCGTGTGTAGTATCAAAGACTATTACGGTTCGGTTCTGAGTAAGAGGGCCACCTCAGAATCGCTCCCCCCTCTTTAGTCGCCTTTTACGACTCGTCCGGGGAGCACTGGGCTGCAAGTCTATTCCTTGTTCCCCGACTTGATGGGGTATCGACCTCGATTTGAAGTGCGATTTAATTTTGTAGTGCGATTTAACCAATAAAAATATCTGAGAGAATTGTATCGAATAATTTGATTGGTCAATTCTGACCACAAAACTAAATCGCACTTGAAATCGAGGTCAAGCAACCGGCAGTTGGTGTTACCAAAGTTGCACCTTGAATCACTGCATTATGGCTATTCGTTTTGAAGTATTAATGTTGATCGTTCATTTTCTTCAATGAGAATAATTTTGTGCCTGATAATTTATATCTTGCTATATAACTGAAAGAACCCTTTGGATATGAAATCATTCAAAATCAAAATCGCTCTGATAATGTATTGACGCCGTGTTGCTTATCGCTTGCTGCTTATTGGAAGTTAAGCCATAGATCCAGGTATATTTTTTCCGCTGTTGCCGAATATGAAAGACGATCTTCTAAAGGCCTATCACGCGTAGGCTACTGTAATAAAACATAGATCGTGACTTACAGCATATGATTCAAATGTGTCTCACTTTTCGGTTTTTCTAAGCTTCAGGTCTTCTGCGTTGGTTTTCTTCTGCCGCGTTTTCGCAACAAGCGGGTATCGCCCCATTGCTAAATTGTGATCTTTGACAGCGCGCCACTTTGACGCCCGGCGCTTTATCGTTATCCTTCCTTTATACCACGCTGTTCTATCGTTTTACGTGCACCCTGTAACTAAATCTTGTTGAAACATAAAGTGTACATTCCTGGATTTCGAACAATTACTGAATTAGAATACAAAAGAAATCATTACCGGAAACTTGTTGATGCAAATGGCAACTAAGAAGTTTCCCAGTTTGGTCGAGGCGTTTTTTGGTAGGCCTCAGCTTGACTATACTTGTATGTTGTATCTTGCTAACCACTCGACGAAATATAATGAAAATTACTAGAAATATGAAGCAATGATTCAAGTTAACGTGGTGAAAATTTAATGAACAAGACTTATTTGCGTTCAGCAGTCATTGAAGAAATTCGTCGGGTCGTTTGATTTTGTGACACGGTGTATTTTCGCTTGCAGCGATCTAGAAAAGTGATGACCTAAGGCCATTATTAATTATTGATTACACGGCGCTTTATCAGCAGACTCGTAAAAATATCAAAGTCTTTCGGCCAGAATGGGAATACAAACGAGTCTACAAATAATGATGGTGTTACTTAAACTAATAAAAACCTAATGAATAAGATGAGTGCAAAGAGATTATCAGCGGCGAGTATGCAGTGCTTGATGGTAAGTTTATGTGTCGCTCTCCAAAATCAATCACTAGCAAGATTCAGAAGTCTAGGGCTTCCGTTAAGGTAAAGTTAGCTTGGGTCATCAGAGGTGGGATCAGGCCGTCTACCGGTGGACTTCTTCAGTGAATAATGCCTGACGACCCAATGTATATCGCTTTGTGTCGTCAGCGATGCCCTGTCGTCGCTGAAGACGCGTCTGCACACGAGCGATGGTTATATAATGCATCTACATGGTGGTTATTGGGAAGACGGCCTGAATCCTGCCTGATGACCCAATGTAACGTGCACGCGTCGTCAGCAATCCCAGACGTCGCGACGACGCGTCATCAGGCGTTCTACCGGTAGATCCCTGATCCCACGTCTGGTGCCCCAATGTAAGGCCTCCTTTACACGCTGCATATTTTTCATGCAGTTGTAACGTAATTTTACATGTAATTTTGCATGTAACCATGTTAAGAAAATTACAATCTAAAATGTCTTTAACTTGGTTTCAATGCAAGCCACGCATGAAGTCCAGTTAAGGAACAAGCCGTGCATGTAACCCAGTTAAGCAAAAAGTTGTCATAAAAACGGTCGTCCGTCCGCCTTAACACGGTTGCATGTAAAATTACATGTAAAATTATATATTACAGGTAAAAATGACATGAAAAATATGCAGCGTGTAAAGGAGACCTAACTCGAGCACTAAGCTTTTTCTCTGGCGTCCAAACTCCAGACTGCCGAAATCCAGGCGTTTTGTCGTCGGCTGACGGTTTCATTTCCTGGCGTCGCAGCCATTAAATTACAAAAATGCGGTATCATACATGCACATAATAAAAATTTATTTCTTTTATTGTTTTCGTCTTTTGCGCTTATTGATGAATTTAAAATTAAATAAATAAATAGTAATTCAATTACAACGACGCCGAGATTTTTTAGATCTGACGTCTGTCAACATGTTGACGCCGGGAGGTGCGATTTTGTTTGGCGTCAGTGACGCCGGGAGTTGGTTCCTTCCAGTCCAACTTCACGAGCGGGGGGGCGGGGGGGGGTGCTGACAGCAACTTTTAACGAAC
>JAQIWG010008457.1:0-11413 GCA_034695025.1 Chamaedrilus cognettii | reverse complement strand
CCCCCTCTCCGCTGGCGTAAGATACACGTAGGTCTATCTTTTGGTTGCTGTGGACACCATTTTGTTGCACGCGCACATGCCCAGAGCTCCCCGGGCGAGTAGTAAAAGGCGACTAAGGAGGGGAGAGCGGTTTTGAAGTGGCTCTCTTACTCAGAACCGAACCGTAATAGTTTTTGATACTACAAAATGTCCTTAAAATTTAATCCCCCCCCCCCCCCGTGCGGATGTACGTGTATACCCCCAGAAAATCGAGGAACAGAGAATAGATTTGTATCCCAGAGCTACCCCGGGCGAGTCGTAAAAGGCGAATACAAAAGGGGGAGCGGTTCTGTGGAGGCCCTCTTACACTGAACCGGACCGTATTGCGCGCAGTCGTTAAAAAGACGTCGTATACAACCCAACCACCACCGGTGTGGCTGCTAACTTAAAAGTGGGTCAAGTCGGATAGTGCTGTGCCGGCTGTGCCGTTGCCATCCAATGGCCTATGCCCATGCTAAAAATTGTCGATGCTAAAAATAGATCGAGGTTAGACCGTTAGAGTTTAGGGGTTAGGGCTAGGGTTAGGATCGGAGTTAAAGGTTTTAGGTTAGAATGAGCATGGCCGGCAACGGCACGGGCACAGCACAATCTCGACCCGGTTATGTTAACTTCCGGTTCTGAAGCAATAGACATACATGTACATGTATATGGTATTTGGTGACAACTGCGCCTTAGTGTCTCCCCTGGCTGAGAGACCGTTTCCATCTCAAATTTTCCCCGTAACTCGCAGTCTTCTAACTCTGCCTCCCCCCGCCCCCTAATCAACTTCCCCCCTAACTCACCACCCTCTTACTCAATTCTCCCTAACTCACCGCTTCATAACTCAACCCCCCTAACTCACCCCCCCATCCCTCTCACGTCGCCCGTCGATTAGCGTCTTAGCGCCCGAGATGAATTATTGAATAGATTTCAATGAATCGCGTCTATGGGTGTCGGCGCTGACGCGATGCTGCGTGACGGCACGTCGCGTTGCGTCGCGTTGCGTCGCGTCGCGTGAACGTGCGTCCTAACGCGACGCGACGCAGCCAGTGGCGAACCAGACATGGATGGGGCACGAGGACTTCACAAGTCTTCACAACGCATCACAAGTCTGCGCACAAGGTCCCCTGTTATAATTATTCTTTGAAAGATCAGACGATTATTTAAATGAAAAGATAAGACAGTTGGCAACTTGGCAAATCCTCCTGGATATTGACTTAGCTTTTTCTAATCGCCCGTGGGCGCAGCGAGATTATTCGCCCCCTTCCCCGCCTCCCCCCATTAACGCTTGAAGTTTGTATGTCCCTTTTCGCGTATTTATTGTGGCGCCTTCATTAACATTTTAAATGTGGCAACATGGGCGCCCGCACATTGATGCAAGGAAGAGCAATTTGCACCCCACTGAAGAAGCGTTTGCACCCCCCTGTGCACCCCCCTGGCTTTGCTAGGTTGATTTTTGAAGTGAAGTGACGGTCCCAGAAGGCCCTTTAGTTAGTAAGGCCCCTTGTGTTATATACGGTGTGTCATAAACAGCAGGTAAAGCATTATGCATGATGTAGGTCCGGTAGACGAAAAAGTTGGTGTTAGCACCCGCCCCCCGGCCCCCGCTCAAGACTCTTGCACCCCCCTGGATTGTAAAGTGTGTTTTGCACACCCCCTGGATCAAATCCTGCGGGCGCCCATGGGTGGCGCCCCAATTAACGTTTTAAATGCGGCACGCCCACCAACGCTTTGAATGTGGCGCCTCCCTTGACGTTAGAATTTGGCGCCCCCCTTGACGTTTTGAATGTGGCGCCCCCCCTTGACGTTAGAATTTGGCGCCCCTGTTAACGTTGTTCGTGCTGCTGCTCAATTCAATCAAACGAGCAAGTGGGGGGGGGGGGGTTGGTACGAACGGTCTTGAAACTTCGAGAGTACAAATTTTCTTTCTATTTTCAAATAAACTCACGACCGGAGGGGGAGGCGATTCGATTAGTTCACTAACTCTGAAGTCACAATTTTCATCTATTTTTGTCTTCCTTTTCTATTTTGCATCTCTGTTTCTATTTTGGAGTCCCCTTTACGCCCTATAGAATTCTGCGCCAGAGACACCCCTCCACCAGCGCGCCCCTCCCCCCGCTGCACAACTGGACGCAGTGAAGCGCGCGCTCTGCTAGTGACGCATGAGCGCGTCACGTGACTAATGACGTGTGACGTCAGCAGTCAATAGACGCCGCTGACCGACGCTTGGACTCCAATACTCGTCACGGCGCCGTGACCGCTGAAGAAATCATTGCGCGACGATAATAATGATAATTGACAGCTTCACTTCGTCTCACGAATTTGCCTATACTTCAGGTTGAAGGTCCTATGATTTATATTACGGAATTTTTACCGCAGCAAGTCGGGGACCAAAGACTAAACTTGCAGCGCAGAACTCCCTGGGCGAGTCGCAATAGGCGACTAAAGAAGGGAGAGCGGTTCTTTGCTTGACAAACAGAAGCCGCTGGTCGCGGATTGCAGGTGCGACAGTTGTCAATTCGAATCCCGGCCGCGGCAAAGATTTTGAGTCACTTCGTGCATCCTTGGCAAAGGTGGTTTAAATTCGTCAGCCACAAGTGTTTTTACGACGCCCACCAGTCTATGGTGGAGCCACCACCAGCGACCATCAGCTGGTGCAATGGGGCATCAACTATTGCCTGAAAGGGGCAATAACAACAACAATAACCACAACAACAACAACAACAACAAAACCGAGGCCTATAGGCACTGAATCGGACTGCATTTTAGTCTTCGTTGCTACACGGATATTAAACTCTGAAGAAGTGAGAGTTATTACGCTACGTGTCACCCAGGCAGACATCAAACCCCCATTTACTGTAGGGGGGAGAGGTCTATTCGTAGCCCCCCCGCACTGACCACACCGTAATAGTGTTTGTTACTACAGATAGTCCTTATACTACAACCCCACCCAACACTCTAACCCGAGCAAATCGGGAAATAAAGAATAGACTAGTAGCCCAGCGCACCCCGGGCCAGTCGTAAAAGGCGATTAAAGAAGGGGAGCGATTCATTCTGCGGCGGCCCTGTTAGTCTCTTGCAGAGATCCTGACTACAAGTCGTTCCTTAAACTACAACCCCACCACCACCACCACCGGCAGGCTGGGATAAGACGAGAATAGGTTTGCAGTGCAGAGTTCTCCGGGTGGCTGGTAAAGAGTTGACTAAAGAAGGGGGAGCGATTCTTGGGACTGTAATAATCTTTGTTGCTACACACGGTCTTTAATTAAATTCCAACGAGATGGAGCTTTGACGGGTCCATATTGACTTTTGGGGAGAGCACCGGTCCTCGATCCGAAGCATGAGGTTAAGCACTAGGTTCTTTTGTAAATTAAACCTCCCATGGTGCATTTCTGATGATGTTAAATGGGTGTTAAATAGATTGCCTTAATAACCCTCAAATTTTGAGCATTCTTTTAAAATTGCATCTGATTTTTTTATATAGGCTTTAAATTCTGATCCATAGCTGCTGCTATTGGACCTAATTATTATCGAAAATCATCCGTTTCAAATACCCTCAACATAATTAGCATTATAAATTTATGCTTATTTAAAATAGGAATACTTTCAAATTGTACTAGGAAGTAGAATAAATTTTAAACTTCTCTTACACACCACAATAACTTCGCCGCGGCGTCAACTCCGGAGTCAAATAATTATTCTCGTCGACACCACAATAACGCGGACGCGAAATCCGCGCAGATCTGCTCAAATCGGCGCCGGATTGAAATCCGAATTGGTCGCAACAAATCACCATTTCCGCTGGATCGCATCGCGATACTCTGCCCTCCCCCCCCACTAACACCCTCTCTTTCCCCTCTTGCACCCTCCCACCCAATCTCTCGCTAGGATCTAGGCGTATTGTGAAACGGGATATGGAGGGAGGGGGGTGGGTTGAGATGAGTTTGGAGTCTTGTAAATTTTTGAATACTGCGTGGCTATCATTATTGTACCTCTGCAGTCTTCAATTTTTTATGTCTCCCATTCCTAAACAAATCAACAATAATGGAGTCGAGACTCCTTGCGGAAATAGAAAAAAGAACGGTAAGTATTGAATTAGAAAGGCGCTGGTAAGTAACTTATGAATTGAATGTCATTATTAAATTAATTCACTATTTCATAAATTCTCCAATTCATAACATAATTTACATAATAATAATTTTTGTTATAAGGTTTTGAAAATATGAATTTATTTGTTTCTTTATCGCAGCACCGTGTAATGGAATTTTCACAAGATGAAACACCAAGAAAATGAATGTTTTCATAAAGCTGAATAAAACTAAAGTCCATTAATTTTACAATTTGCTATAACTTTACATCTCGCACCGGTGCCTAAATAATTTATTATGCTGCTGCTGCTTATTAACCGACGACAGCCAGTAAGTTGACGCTATTTCGCGGTTCACACCCGTTTATTATAAACAAAATATACGATTCACATTACGCAGCGGGCACTTGTAATGCCATTATGCCAATGGGTGTGACTGAAGATGGGAGAACGCGGGGGGGGGAGGAGGAAGTAACCCCTCTCCGTGACAAGGGGGGAGGGGGTGTAATTTATCGGAGCGACTAATCCTCTCGTCGGACGCTAATTTATTTGTTACCCGCCGCCGCCACTGATCCGCGCGCTCTGGCGGCGACGACGCGAATCAAAAGTGAAATGGAATCAGAGTCAGCGACAGAGCGTCGGGCATTAGCGGACAGAGCCAGCGACAGAGCGTCGGGCATTAGCGCGACACAAAATGAGGGATTACGGAAACATAGGTTTATGCTGCGACGGACTGGACTGGTGGCCGCTGCTGCTGTTGCTACTGCTGACGCAGATGATGCTGCATTGCTGCTGTTGCTGCGGTTGCTGAGAAACTACCCACCATGGGGTGGGTAGTTTCTTAAATTCGTGTTGAATGGCACTTCAGCCGAAGAAATTCTATTCTACGACATTTTAGTCGCCTCTCACGACTCGACTGGGGCGCTCTGGGCTGCAAGTCTATTCCTAATTCCCCTGACTTGCTGGGGCAATCCCCATCCTGCGAAAACCCCATCACTGCGCCCACCAGTATCATAATATATAATTGAAGCCATGAGAGTGGGGTTAGTGTTTCATTCAACGGAAGCCGGGGGGAGCTAGGGGCCATCATCCTCTCTAAAATACTATAACCTTAGGCTGGAGGATTGACACGAGCGCTGTAAAATCTCGGTAACTGATGAATAAGAAAGATAGTCGGCCAAGCTGCAGGGTTCCACTAAAGAAAATAATTGATATTTAATAATTGGTTAAATAATAACACGCCGCAACTTCAAACAGAAACCGCAGAACGATGCAGACTCGACAGAACGTTCCCAGGCCCAGCCGTGCCCACCAAGCTTCTGCATTATAATACACAGCCGCCGCATAACTTGTCAAACTCCGTCAAACGCTTCGGGTCTAAATAAATGGTTTGTTGTAAGTAAGGCTGACTCGCTAGATGGAGACTGACAGCCAATCAGCGTAATGACAGGTTGCAAACACCGCAAAGCGCGACAGCGTTAAAGAAGCACTATGAAAGCCTATCTTAGGTAAAAGCATTGTGAAAGCATTGCGACGAATAAACGGGTGTCAAACTCAATTTACATGTATGGTATAAGTAAAAGAGGGTTGTCAGGCCGCGCTACAAATAAAAGGGTGTCAAACTCGCCGATAGCTGGCACGCTGTCAATCAAGAGGGAGTATGGCGTGATTGCGGTTAACAGCGATAATCGAAATTAAAATCATGCACGGGCGCCTTCGCGGTTTTCTGATTAGGGGAAGAACTATGAAAATAAAAATTATCGCAGAGTAATTTTGAAAGGGGGTGGCAACGTGCAGAATTTTGTTGGCAGCTATGCCGTGTGCAGTATATCGACAATGTATACAGTCAGAGCATTACAGAGGATCGAGTACTGCGAATGAATTATTTTTATTAATAATTTTTTAAAGATCTTTGGGAAACAAAAACTGTTTCCTGTTTTCACATTTTACATGAAAATAACTACATTTATCGCTGGAGTTTGTTCAGAATACATTTTTCAAAAGTGACGTCATGGTTAATAATTTAACATCTCCCTAGACGTGACATAAATATCTAAATCCGGTTATCTAAGCTAGGCAACTGCTAGTGCCTTAAATACATATTCACTGACAAGATGGCGGTAATTATGAACAACGTATCATAAACATAGACCATTCATTCGCATTACTACTAATTTCTAACCGCTGTGATACAGTATATCTACATTGCAAATCGACTCTTGTGTGATAAACTTTCACCACGCCACCGAATCCGTGTTTTATGGAAAGCAGGCGTGTAACAATTGCTGCCACTATTATAGTCTACTATTACTACTACTAGTAAGAAACTATTACAGGCCGGTTCTATACAAGAGAGCCGGGGCGAAATCGCTCCCCCTCCTTCAGTCGCCTTTTTGGGTCTCGTCCGAGGAACTCTGGGCTGCAAATCAATTCTTTTTTTCTTTGTTGTTCCTCACTTGTTCAGGAGATACCTAGGGCCTACTTTGAACATTGGAGTTTCCAAAAATGTACCAATAACTATTCAATAAAGTTTTCTATATAATATTATAAGCGGTGTTCAAAGTACGGGTGGCAATATTTAAAGTCCAAATGGCGTTGTATTTTTGCTCGCGTCAGGGGTTCATGCCATCATTTTAATAAATGGAGGATGAGCTATAACCCCCCGATCTCCCCTTTCCCAAGCGACAACGCCGATGAAGTCGGTACTCGGCATCAGCGGTTGATCAGTCTACAACTGCGGCATTCGTATATGATCGCTTGATCAAGCCGCTCGTTTGTTTGATCATTGATCAAACTGCTCCTCAGCGCAAGTTTGATAATTTAATTAAAACGATGTCGTCGGCGCGTTTGTACTATTGTATTATATACAGCGCGATCGCAGCTATTGTATATATGTTCGTTTCATTCACGGGCAATACCTGCGCGGCAGAGCGGCGCTACAAAGAATTGTCGTATTTGACACCACAATAACGCGCTACATAGCATTGTTGTGCATTGTCGTATTTGACACCACAATAACGCGCCGTGCTCGAAGCTATAGTTTCGAAGCCGCGTCTCACGCCGTAATTTAATTATTTAATCCCATACATGCGCACGCCGTAATTTAATTATTTAATCCCATACATGCCGGGGAACAAAGAACTGATTTGAAGCACAGAGCTCCCGGGGCATGTCACAAGAGATGAATACAAAAACGGAACGATTTTTTGACTGGCCCGAGTCGCTAAACTGAACTGTAATCGTTTTTGTTACTATACTGTTTTTGTTACACGGTCCTTAAATTTCCAAAAATCTACTCAGCTTCTGATATAATCTAATGGGATGTAGCCCATTATAGACAGCGCCCGTGCTGTGATCTACTCC
This sequence comes from Chamaedrilus cognettii, assembly GCA_034695025.1. Classification (NCBI taxonomy): domain Eukaryota; kingdom Metazoa; phylum Annelida; class Clitellata; order Enchytraeida; family Enchytraeidae; genus Chamaedrilus; species Chamaedrilus cognettii. The sequence continues at coordinate 3,945 of JAQIWG010008457.1, read as the reverse complement.
GCATAATGAATTGAAATAAAAATACAAATAAATAAATGAATTTAATTAATTTAATAATTAATAAAAATGATACATTTAAAGCCTGCTTACACGTTTGCTTATAAAAACGGATACTGTATACAGAATTTTTGTGATTCTTCTTCTTCTTCCCTGCGAGTTTAAGTGTGTGGTATACCGAAGACTACTACAGTCCGGTTCTGTGGCCTCGGCTTGCCAAGCACAGAACCGCTCCCCCCTCTAAAGCCGCCTTTTACGACTCGCCCGGGGAGCTCTGAGCTGCAGGTCAATTCTTTGTTCCCCGACGTGCCGTTTTGCGATTCTTCCGATCACGCATCCATGCGGAAATTTCATCTGTGTTTGGGGCGCGTGAAAAATATTTGTTTAAAAATTACACTCTTGGACGCTAGAAATAACACGCGAATCCGAAGTTGCCCATGCTAATGCTTTAGCTGCTAATGCGTGATCGAAAGAATCGCCGAGAACTTTCTACATTGCTATAAGCTTCATGCAAAAGCCAGTGCTTTGTCTTATCTGGATGCGGGCACGGGCTGATTGCTCTTTAGGAAATCGGGGAGGATGTTCGGGGGAAGTGGGGAGCTACAAAGAAACAAACACAAACGAACAAAAAACAAAGTGTGACTTAATTTTTAAGCTGACACACTTGCAACTTTCAATTGGTTGACAATTCATAGTCTGTGTTACCTCCACGCGCGGTTTGCTGTCTGTTTAAAATTTATGTCCCTATTAAATACCAATCGAAAGGCCGCTGGTAACGAATACTTATAATGAAGTTAATATACTTTGTAATGCAATTCTGTAGAACTATTGTTGCAGATGTGAACTACTACCGGTTGCTAACCGCTCTCATGGTACGGCCTACGTCTGCGTCTATGTTGCACGATTGTATATCACCTTGTTTACTGAATCATTTTTGTTGCTACCTTATGATGACTGCTATTGAGTTTATGAATAAAGCTCATGTATGTCCAAAGGAAAAATTCTTGTGTTTACTCCAGCTTTGCGCCCCCTCCCCCCCCTCCCCTTCACCTTCGCCCCCCTCCCTCCTCCCCACCGACCCCCCCTCCCTCCTCCCCACCGACCCCCCTCTATCTCTAGATTCGCTGCACCCAACTGCAGACGATGCCTAATTGCTGAATTACGACAATTTAACGCGAGAACTACGACAGTCCTAGACGCAGACTTGCCCAGCAATAATTCGCCACCGGTTATCTGCGCAAAACTAATCTTTTACTTTTTTCCGCGCGGCATTTTTCGTTGATTGGCGCCGATAGGAGGCGCTAGCGGACGTTGGCGCTAATCACAATGTATACAGCGCGGAGCGCCGCGAGATTTTGATCGATAGAACGCATAAGAGGGAGGTCAACGTCTCTCCGAGCATCATCGTAATTCAGATTCGCTAAAGTAGATTACATTTTTGGTTAACATTAGTACTATTGCTGTATAATGCCTACGAGAACATTTAACAATATTTGCTACTTGGGACGAGCAGTATTACAATACGCAGTCTTTAGACTATCATTTTTTTTGTTAACACGAGACAGTTAATTTTTACTAAACGATAATTATTGTGCGATAATGATGTAGTTAATACTTGATGACTGGATACATGCGTAGTCGGAAAATTATTAATGCTCAAAACTGATTTAATAAAAATATTAGTTGGTCTGTTGCTAAAATTAAAACTTTCACCTTTATTTCCTTTAAAAGCATGTATGCACCTAAGGATGGATTGTAATTTCAGTTAATACCATTTACTGTTGATTTCTCTGTTTCTCACTGTCGACTTTTCGCTTGGAATGATGGTTGTTGGTATTTTTTGTTTGTTTTTGTTCGGTTTCTTTGGTTGCTTTCCTTCCTGCATTTTGTATTTGTTTCAATCTCTCTCGCACGAATAGGCTTCAAATAAATTATACTGCACCAAATACAATTTGGCTGACCACGCAATCAAACACAATATTATTAAGTATTGGCTATAAAGAATGTCAAAATAAATTTCTAAATTATTTTAAAAATAAATTTAATAAAATAAGGTAGAGGCGTCATGCGAAATTAGCATTCTGTGTTCGGGTGTTTGTTTTTAAGTAAAAAATAAAAATAAATTTGGATGATTCGATAAAGGACTATTTTCTTTTTACTTTAAATTAGTGATAACAGCGGCTTGCAGAAATGATACAAGCGGCTGTAGGAGGAGCTACCCGGTTCACGTACGACGCCCACTTCTTTATAACGCAACTGTCAATCATGCGCGCAACAAAATAGCAACTCAATATATTTTCTCTAAAATTAGTATGAGGTCCTCGTTAGGGTTAGCTGGAAAGGGCTAGGGTTGGGTTAGGGGTTATGGATAAGTTATGATTTGGGTTTGTTTAGCCGTGGTCAAGGTTGTCAAAGTTACATTTAAAGGAGCGTCGTAACTGCACAGGGGAGCTCCGCCTGAAGCCGCTTATCAGATAGTTCCTTAAAGCCGCCATCTTTTTACTCGATTTTTTATAACTAACGGCTTGCAGCTCGTTGAAGCGTGACGGCATATAGGCCTGCACTGATAGCGTATAATGAACTGAGTGGTTGGCGTGGCCCATTTCTCTATGAGTGATGCGATGTCCAGTTCTTGTCCAGTCCTAGTTCTGACGCTTTGGCTCTCTCTAGAAGCGAGAGATTCTATCGCGCGACCGGTCGCCAATCAAGCTCCAATCGTAATTACGCGTCGAGTTTTAACTTATTTTTCCATTAGCCGTCGGGAGGCGGCGCGGACAGATGAAGGAGATTGGTGGCGCCGCGCCGCGACTAACAAATCGTTTAATGGCGGCGCGGCTCGCTAGAGGGACGAGATACGGGCTTATCTAGCGACACTGATTGATGCTGGAGCAACTAGGCTACCGGGAGACTAGCATGACTCTCGGCTACTTGCGGAAGGGCTCTCGTACTTCAATGACTCTACTAGCGCCTAATAGGTCAATATTGTTGACACAAAAGTGGGTTCAAAACTTTCTGCTAATTAGGCAATTGCCCGACCCGCTGCTGGCCACGCACTCTAGCTATATATAGCTAGTTATATAGCTAGTTATATAGCTAGTTATATAGCTAGTTATATAGCTAGTTATATAGCTAGTTATATAGCTATATATAGCTAGTTATATAGCTAGTTATATAGCTAGTAGTAACATAGCTTGAGTGCGGTTATATATCCGTTAAATATAGCACGAATGTAGAATTTGAAAGTCAGGGGGTTAGGATTTGAAAGGAACGGGTAGGCTGCGCTAGGGTTAGAGTTGGGTGAGGGGTTGGGAGTTACTTTAGAGTAAGAGGTTGGCGTGCGCGTGGTCGGCAACTGGGTGCATGCGCAGCGGGGCAGGCGGTTCTAGACTCGCTTGTGTAGCTTCGTTATGAATTCTAGAATCAGTTCTGATCGGGAGGGAAATAAGGCGGGAGAGGAGATGTCATGACCGGATGGGGAGGTTGTGAAAGCTAGACACTCTAGGCAGGGGAGGGAGGGGTGCGGTGAGGGAGAACGGGTCTCACAGCCTCCATAAGCGTAAACTGGACGACAGCTGGACGCGACTCGGATTGTCGTCCGATGAGCCGATTGGGGGGTAGGGGAGGGGGGTGGGATGGGAGGGGTGTCGGGGAAGTGCGGGGGTAGTGCGGAGGGGTAGTGGGCTCAGTGGTGTAGTGAGGGTAGTTGGCGTCTATATAGGGCCAAATTTGTAAATGGCGCCCCCTCCAATGGCGCAGCGTCAGGGCATAGCCGCTTAAGGGACGGGGGGAACGCGTCCCCATCGCGGACCAGGGCGTCCCCCCTCCATGAATAATGGTGGTCCCCTTGGACGATGCATTGATGGGGGAACGCATCCCACCTATGCATTGTCTTGGTCCCCCCAATAAAACATTGAGTAAAAATGTTATGAATGGTGGTATCCCCCCTGA
>JAQIWG010008456.1:0-11414 GCA_034695025.1 Chamaedrilus cognettii | reverse complement strand
GTAAACAATTTATATTATCTAATTCCACGTTCAGATACGAATGCTCATCGTAATTCATTTCTACCAAGAACCATTTCTGATTGGAATTCCGTTTCACCTGTTATCTTAAAACAGTCATCTCTGAGTTTATTCAAGATGGCGTTGTCCACAAAGTAGATTTTTTTTTTTTTGTGCGCGCTGCTAAGAATCATCCGTTAGGGTGGAGTGCGGTAGTAAAGTTGAAGTTGAAGTTGAAGCTGGTCACACAATATTAACTTAGAGCCAAGATGGCGGATTTAAGGCAATTTTTCTTGTTAATTTTATTAATTATTTAATTAATCAATCTTATCTATATTGTTATATCTGATATTCTTATCTATATAATTTATCTATATTGCCGAGATGTTGTAAAATGTTTAAATGACATATCCTACATCATTCATTATGGGATTTCTTACATTTAAAAAACACACGATATTGTCTACCTGCACACCCTATACTTGCCACCTCAAGATAGCCATCTCCACGGACGCCACTGGGATGGACAACCCCTGCAGGTCGGGGCACAAAGAATTGGCTTGCAGTTCAGAGCTCCCCGGGCGAGTCGTAAGAGGTGACTTAAGAGGGGAGAGCGGTTCTGTGCCTGGTGAAGTCTAGGCCGAGGCACAGAACCGGACTGTAATAGTCTTCGTTATTACACACGATCCTTAAACTGTCTTTAAATGCACTGTGCTGCTGGCCTGCAACGCATCTGTGCATGGCATCGTAAATGGGGTCCATAAATGCATATAAATGAATGCAATTAAGAGCCTCTCTGTAGTTATGATTATCATGATATTGCAGATCTATTAAAATGCTGATATACGAGGTTATTCTTTGAGAAGGACAACAACAGCACAGCGCAGGTGACCTATGATATGCAAAACTTGTATAACCCGAGCTTACCCCTAACCTATCCCTAATCCTAACCGTAACGGAGCTCGTACCCTAACTTGCTAACCCTAACGGTTCCCTAATGGTAATTTATTGGTTACTTTTCCTGTCTAATTGTGTATGGATTATAATTATCAGTCTGTGTTGTTGTCGTCCTTTCCAAAGAACAACCCAAATAGTCCTTAATGCTGACCGAATGTCAACCCATAGCAATTCCTACCTACAAATTAAGAAGTAGAGTGAGTTGCGCTATGCACATGCAGAAAAAGCCTTCTAAGTCTATATACTAAGATGTATAAAAATTGTACGTATGGTTTTATTTGCAGGCAAGCGGATTGTTGAATTATCATGTAGATGGCATGATTGCGTTCTACATCCGCTATAAATAGATGTCATGGACAATTTCAGTGAAGCCTGGGCTTCAGCGAGCGGCTTGAAGACTCCATTGTTGTTAGTCAGAGACACAACGGTATGGAGAATTCATGGTGCAAAATTCCTTGCTATGTTTTCTTAAATTACTGGCTAGCTACGGTAGCGTTTAAGATTTTTGGTATCGTTTTCACGATACACTCTCAGTAATTAATTGGATTGTTATGAAAATTGGCATTTTATAAATATAATCCGGTTGTAGGGGTGCTGACCGCATGCCTGCATAGAGAGCATCGCAAAAGTTTTTTCTTGATGTTGATTGATGTTGAATGGTTGACATTTGGTAAATAGAGATTCATCCTGACGCCTTAACCTCTACATCGCGGAGCCGCATTGCAGCATTGCTCCTATGTGTACCCTGTGTGTCAATGTATTATATCTGCAGCGTTTGAGAGAAATGGCAGATGCGGAGCAAGCGCCGGCGGACAATTATCGACCCTTTGTGATGAGCCAAGTTATGCCGAAATCTGAACAAGTTTCTGCTAGTGGCCCTGCTACAAATTCAGGTAGGCTGCAACAAACTCAGGTAGGCCTGCAACGCGCATCGCTGAGCATTGAGCTACAAGGCTCTCATTATATAGGGCAAAGTGTTGTGGCCGAGTTGTCTAAGCTGCGGCCTTCGGATTGCGAGTGGCAGAGAGTCCGTTCGACCCAGGCAGCGGCAAAAGATTTTGAGTCACTTCGTGCACCCTTGGCAAAGGTGCTTAATTTCGTCAGCCCTGCAAATGACCATCCATTAAGGAAGAGTGCAGTAGAGAAGCTGAAGTTGAAGATATAGGTATACATTCTAGGATTGAGATGCGCCAGGTAACAGTTTCGATCAGTACGGTCCACTGACTAAATTTGAGAAATTGAGTATTTCAATATTTTAATATAGATTTTATAAGCACAAATATTGTGATTGCATAATTTTTGGAAGCATTTGGAAAACTGAAGGTGAATATAGTTTTGCGCGAAGGTAAAGTTATGCCTTAATGCACAACGGGCTGTATTTGACTGGTTCGAAGCGAGGCTGGTGCTTGGGCCCGCATTCAGGAAGCGATCAAGATTGTCTTAAGACAATCTTGTGAAAATCTGATCTTTTTTATTGGAATCTCCGCTCAGCCGCGTGCGAATCGTATGATGACGTCACAGCGGTCGGCGATTGGATTTTATTTGTTTTAAATTTCAGTTAGGATAAGATTTCAGAAAATCTTAAAAAACGTACGGAAATGAGGCCCCTGGTCTTTAAGGAAATTATACAGCAAGTTGCCAACGACCAGTCCACCAAATTCATTCGGAAACAATACAAGGTTGAAGGTAGTACCTGGTGTCCATACATCAAGACGATGCTCATACATATAGATACATATCGATACATCGATACATATCGATCGATACATCAAGATGATACATCAAGCGACCATACATCAGTCAATGAAATCTGATGGATGGTAAAGCAGTGAAGTGAAGTTCTGAGAGATCTTGGGCGTGTAAAGTAGGCAAGCGCTTGGCTCAGCAAAATCTTGCTGGTCAACGAAAAAGCAAATATATTCTGCGTGAGGTAGGGGTGATTTGTATGAAACTCAACCGCGCAGGCTGTGTTTTCGCCTTTTCGTTGACCAGCAAGATTTTGCGGAGCCAAGCGCTTGCCTACTTTACAAGCCTCTGGTGATCGCCTTTGCTATGTTATGATCTAAGGACCTAAATCCTTGACCTAATGCCTTGTGGCGATGTGACTGAAATTGTTAAAATCGAATCCCCTGCAAACCGAGGAACAGATAATTTGTCTGCAGCACATAGCTCCCCGGGTATGTCATTGAGGGTGAATAAAGAAGGAGAGTGGTTCTTTGCTTAGCATGAAATCAGGGGCGTGTAAAGTGCACAAGCACTTGCTGTGTGCTGCCACAGCAAGCGAAGCGGAGCTGTAAAGTACGCAAGCGCTGCCCATCAGTGCTGAGCGTGATTTGTAAGCAACCCAAGCGCTTCGATGGGGATGATTTGTTGTGATGAGTTGTCAACTCACCGCATTATCGCTCGTTATTTACGAGAACCCACTATATCCTAAACCGCAATAGATAATCAGGTAATCACGTGACGTGAAATGACAAATCGCGATCAAGTACTTTTCCTTATGGGCGCAGCCATTCTGCAGCGTAGCGTGTTATCTGAGGCAAATTTGTCACATTTTCATGATTTGTAAACAACGTAAGCAGGGTGCTTGCGCACTTTGCACGCCCCAGGCTGTCTTTGTTACTAGCAATGGCCCTTAAAGTTCAAAAATCTGTGAGAAAATGTAGCACTAATGTAGTCTGTGTGCGTAGGTGTGTGTGGGTAGTACCAGCTAGCTGTGCGGTGTGTGGTGCGGCGCAGCGAATTGTTCGTTGGTGCGGTGATGCGCACTGTGTCTAGGTGTATCTCTATGTGTGTGTGTTTTTTTTTGTGTGTGTTTCGTAGTTTAGCACAAACACTTTATACAGTCACGTTCTCTGCAAAGGAGCCCTCACAGAGCCGCTCCCCATTCTTTAGCGGCCTTTAATGGCTCGGCCGGGGAGCTCTGGGCAAGCCAATTCTTTGTTCCAAGGCATACGTATGTGTATACGTGTATCTGTGGATGTGTGTATATTTGTGGATGTGTCTGTGTAGGTGTGTGTGTGGGTGGCGCGCACCCGCTGGCCGTGCGCTGCGTGGTGCGGCGCAGCGAGTCGTCAGTCGGTGCGGTGGTGCTCGGCGCTAACAGTGAGCTCTTGCGCGACTCGTTCGCCGTGCTGCCGAGCAACATGCTCTTCAAGGACGTCCTGCTCGGCGCGCTCGTCAAACTCGGCTTCACCGCCGCCGACTGTATCGGAGCCAAGGGTGTGCACCCTGGCCATATATATCATGGGTGTCTAGGTTTTTTTAGTCTAGGATCTAGGTGCTAGCCTAGTGTTTTTTTAGTCTGGGTGCTAGCCTTAGTTTGTTTGCTTTCATGCTGCAGACATTTTAAATGCAAGCATAAATCTAGTATGCAAGCTGACTGTAACACATCACGTCACTCCCTATAGAACGCAGCCCTGCTCATAAACTGCTGAACAATTTAGTACAGAGACCGGCGCAGTCGAGTCCTAGACGGTGTCCATGGCGGTGTGTTTCTCTTACAATACACGCTGTACGATGACTTCAAAACAGTCGAGTTCCTCTAGCGAGACATCCTCTGTATGCTTCAGAGTATTAAGCATAGCTGGAATTTTCACAGCCTTAGTATAGTCGGAAATATTTGAAATGAAACCTAAGATAGATATTTCTAGTATGGCACAACTTTTTTCTTTGCTTGCGTCAGGTTTCATCCAGCTGCGCAACTGGAGGCCGCTGCCGCTGTCGAACGTAACGGACGAGGGTGGCGCCACGGTGGAGCAGATCCTCGGGAGCATCGCCTCCTCCGCCACCCTCCTCATCTGTCTCTCCAAGTAATGCTCCCCACTCTTCTCTGTATTGCCAAAGGGACTTTTTAGTCAACCCCAGCTTGCTAGGCCAAGTCTGCATGCTCCGCCGTCCATGCTCTGGCTTGACTCCAATGGGGGCGTTCTGGTCTTTTTTTCAAGTTTGTTATCTCACTTGAATCCTGAATGTCAGCTGAGTTCAGGCCCTCCTTGAGTGCGCAGATTCTGCTATTTGTCAGGCCCTCTTTACAGGCAGCAAAGACAGGTGACACATTTTTGTAACAATTTGTTGTCCGATCCGACCTCCTGGTAAGCTGTGCCCTTCAGATCTCAATCAAAAGTCCCACGCGGGTTGGGACTGTTGAAGCCCGAGAAATTGAATTCTCTGTTGAGCAATGGAGCGGGAATTGAACCCCAGACCTCTAGCACGGCAGTGCAGTGACGATGCCACTAGACCACATGGGCTCTACTCTGTCGTGTGTGATACAGGATCAGCCTGGACGACGTTGAGTGGACGGACGAGTCTGTGAGAGCGGCCATCTTCCTTCTGCTCAAGGAACTCAGCCAGTCGACTCTCGCCAAGATCAGTCCTCTCCCACAGGTACTAGCTTCGCTTTTGCCTACCTTTGCCTCAATCGTATTTCTGCTGACTGCTACACAACCAATAGCAACTTGGCAGCCGAGATTTGACATTGGACTATATCATTCTGTGTTACGCTATTATGCGATTTAGGCTTTTTATCTGTGACTTTTCATAGCGTGTTTTAGACATGTTTGGTTTCACAAGGACGGCTTCATATTGTTGATTATCTTTTTAGTATTAAGATTGATATTTTTTTTAATTGCTTTACTGCGATAATAGTTGTAAAGGTCCAAAAAAAAATAATTATCAAAATAAAAATGAAAACTGATAACAATGTCTTAAGATGTGTTTTGATCTACATAGACATCATCAGTCTACGTGTTGTTTTGATGTTTGTAAACAAAATCGAACAAGAATAAATGAATGATTTCGTCGTCCGTCGCAGTCATTGATATCGAATGTCGTCAACTCAAAGTACATGGCGAAGCTGAGCAACAACACCTGCACCGAGTTTGGAATGTGGTACAGGAGCTATCGACAGAACCACGAAGGTGACTCAATTAAAGCTTGCGTACACAATATGTCATGTTGTTCTACGTAAAATTATGTCACTGACGAGTGTCATTTATACAATTATTATAGTGTGAATTTATATTATTTTGTTAAGGTGTCGCTGAAAGAGTCCCAGTGTACTGTGTTACTGAGAGGCCAAATTGGTTGGACACAGTGTGGGAGGTGGTAAGAAAAATAGACTGATTGGGCTGGAGAATGCTTTGAGTAAAAATCCAAGTGATTCAATGCGAAACTGTATTGATTTTGAGGGTGATGGGAGAGGGATATTAAAGCTAAGGGATTATGATGTGAGGATGCGATGGATAGGGTAAAGTGAAGGGCGGGTGTCCATGGCTACAAAATAATAACTATTTGATAATTTTGATAATAACAATTAACTAATAATTGCCCTAAACAAGCAGGAAATGCGGCAACAAAATGTGCTTGTACGTGCGTGTTTTACTGCTCTACACTACATATTGGCAGTCAAACGTGATGGATTATTCCCAATGTCATAATCGCGACTACCCCTTCTCCCTTGAACCACTTTTTTCTATTCAAGATTAATTTATTTTGAAAACAAATTAGTGTTTTCCATACATTACTTCACATCTGGGGCATGTAAAGTTGGCAAACAAAACTGCTAGCCAAGCAAGTCGGGGAACAAAGAATAGGCTTGCAGCCCAGAGCTCTCCAGACGAGTTGTTAAAGGCGACTAAGGAAGGGGGGGCGGTTCTGTGGCAGTCGTCTTACGCAGAACTGGAATGTAATAAGCTTTGTTACTCACGCACAGTCCTCAAAATAATTAAAAGCAAAAAATACAAGCATTCTGCTGAGTTGCTTACTAAGCGATGAAGGGCCCCTGAATAAACACCTCCGATACGGATTGATCCTAAACCGTCTCCCTGCTGCCGCTGCAGAGTCTCACATAGCGAGCGATACGTGCGCTCACTCGCGCCAGACCTTTCACTCGGTCTACGAGCTGCCCCAGATGCGCGCCTGGTACCAGACTGTGCCGTGCCCCTCCGACGATGATCTGCGTCACTTCCTCGCCGAGCTCAATGCGGCGCCGGTGCGCCAGGAGCGTGGCGCCATCTCGCTGGCGCGCTTGCGCACGTGGTGGAAGAACGAGAAGCAGCGCTGCGACCGGCGCTGCAAGATGGCCGCCGCCACTGCTGTGTCGGGGTGTCGGTCGCTAGATGGCGAGGGCAGCGGGGGAACGGATGAGGGAGCTGAGGCAGTCTTGCGAGCGGTAATTAATTTTTATTGCCACAACAAGAATTTTCTCCTTTTTTTTAGAGCATAAATTTCCCAGAAATTAATGATTGTTAATAATGTTGCATTTTACGACTCATGCCCGTGGAGCTCTGGGGTGCAAGCCAATTCATTGTTTCCCAGCTCGGAACCTTAAGGGTTGATTTTCAGCTTTCTTTGGATTCGTGTGATCCTTAGTGTGAGCCCTAGTGCGAACGGTGGTTGTTACGTCACTGTCTTCACGCTAATATAGAATGTAACTGGCAATTCTCCATTCAGTTGATGAATGAAAAACATATCAAATCTGACCCCAAAAAAGAAGATTATTATGTGAAGTATGTTTTGTGAAACCCTAATTGTTTCCAAATCATGCCCCAATATGGTGACTCAAATATGGTATGTACGAACTTATATTTGGTGGACGTCAGGAAGATCATCGCCCGTACAAACCCGGATCTGGCAGCCCTCATCAGGGCGCCAAACGTATAACCTGTGTGAAAACATGGACATTACATAATAGACATCAAAAAAGGCGGTTAGTTTGCTATAGAATGTACGAACTGGCAATTTTAGGCTGCGGCGACGATGAGTGCGGAGCAGCAGCCACGACCGCGCAAGCGCCGCACTGCGCGCACGAGTCACAGCACGTCATGGGGGAACCCTATGAAACGAGAGGCGCTCGGGACAGAATGCGGCGGTGAACAAGAAGCAAGAGGAGGACTCGCGGCGGAGACGGCTCTCCGGGGGGAGATGAACGGTGAACGCGTGATGATGAACAATGAGCGCATGATGAACAATGAACGTATGGTGATGAACAATGAACACAGGCTTGTGAACAGTGAACGAGTGTCGATGAACAATGAACATAGGATTATGAGCAGTGATCGCATGAACAGTGAACGCATGATGATGAAGAACGAACGCATGGCTGGCGCCAGTGATATTGAACGCATGAGTGGAAGTGCGTCATCGATGGAAGGGTATGGTGGGGGGGAACAAACGACGAGCAGATCTACCGGGTATTCCTCCCAGGGCTCCGTAGACCACCAGGTGGGGCCCCCTGAGGGGGCTGGGCCCCCCCACTGCGCGGGACTCTATCGCGCCCCCCCGGGCCTCCCCCCTCAGTTTCAGTACAGCCTGCCCCCCGGGTGTCTGGCCAGTGACGTGGGGCAGCATCGCGCTGTGGGGCTACCGCACTGGGACTGACTGTAGTGTGGGGACCCCAGAGTAAAGTAGACACGCGCTTGGCGTCAGCCAGGGCTCGGCCTGGGTTTTCAATAAAATTTGCCCCTTTGGCGCCAAAATATGTACTTTTTCGTCAGTTTCCTTTTCTTTTTTTGCCAGGCCTGTCCTGCGCTCGCATTAATGCGTGCGTTGCCGATGCGATGTAGACTGAACTGATTTGTACAGAAGCGTCATCTTAGTAGTCGAGCCTAGTGGAGCGTTATTGTACGTAGACTTCGTGTCCTAGTTCTGTAGTCCTCGTCGCGGCTGTGATCTTGCTGTGATGCGTGAAATTTTTGCTGCGTGCTATTTTGCAGCTTTTGCCTCTGAGAAATTTTTTCACGTTTAATTTTCACGTTCAACCCGGAAATAATTTTTTTTCCACGCAAGTAGTTTTCTGCAAGTTTGATTGCTTCGCGAAAATCACCAACTTTAACTTTAACTTCAACTTCTCTACTGCACTCCACCCTAATGGATGATTATTTGCAGGGCTGACAAAATTAAGGACCTTGGCCAATTGTGCATGAAGTGACTCAAAATCTTTTGCCGCGGGGGGGGGTTCGAACCGACTCAGTCCCGACTGTGGCAGAGAGCCACACTCAAAATCCGAAATCCGCGACTTAGACCACTCGGCCACAACGCTTTGCCAAAGTTGCAGGCACGCAAAAATTTCATGTTTTACAGTATACTTGCGGCTGATTAATGCTTAGTTTGCATCCAGGGTAGTGTGTTGACTGTGGAATGTATAGAAATTGAGTGAACTGTTCTTGCAAGCAGCGTAGTTCTTATATTTCTATTTAATCCCCTTACTGGCTTACTAACTGTCTTACTTCACTTTACTGGAGAAGTAATTCTAAACAGCACGAGGAGTCTGCCATCTTGCGAATGCATTTGAAAAAGTATCGGATTAAGGGCATGCAGTCTTCAAAAAACGCAAAAATAGAGTGCAGCAAATTTTTTCTGAGGTAAAACTGTAAAAATAATACGCAGCAAAATGTCATGCTCTACAGTAAGTTTTAATTAGCCATAAGCGGCTCTGGACAAATCAGTTTTCTGCTTAGAGTTCAAATATCCAGAGGAGTGCAAATTCATTCCACGGTGTCGAAACAGCCACGCCAAAGAACTAACATTCTGACTAGCATGTTATATTCAGTATAACACAGTCGCCTCATTTGCGTACATTTTTTAAGATTTTCTGAAATCTTATCCTAACTGAAATTTAAAACAAATAAAATCCAATCGCTGACCGCCGTGACGTCGTCATTTGGTTTGCGCGCGACCGTGCGGAGTTTCCAATAAAAAAGATAAGATTTTCCAAAGATTCTCTTAAGGCAATCTTACGACTAAGACTGTCATAAGATATCTACGCGAATGAGGCCCCTGGAGTCTAAATCTTATGCCCGTTACGCAGCTTCTGCAGCTTTTTTAAAATTTTTGCTGCGTGTAATTTTGGCGAATTAGCCCGATTCGCAAAATTTTCCGAAACGATGCGCGCGCGAATATTTAATGTTTTACAGTAAGTACTCGCTTGTTTATTTCTCCGCCGCTGCACCCGCTTCACGCCTCTGGGTCGCTCCACGGACAGTAGCGAATGCAACATCACGCGTGCTACAAATGTGATTATTGTTGATGATTATAATATTTAATGCGACTATTGTAATTTGACTAATTAATTATAATAGTAGTTGTATTAAATATCGTAATCATAAATAATAGTCGGGTAATATTAAATAATTGTATTAATTAATATAATGCGACTATTATAGTATTTGATGTGACTATTGTTAATGGGTATGATATTTTTATTTAACGAGAAAGCTTACCTGCAGTTGGTTGTACTCCTTGCAATTGATTCGACTTTATAATAGAAGCGTTCCGAAATATAAAACTAATTTATTGTCGGTATTGAATGAATCCAGTGGTTGAAATTCTGTTTAAAATCTGAATTTTTTCGTGGAGTGTGAATGAATTTGAAGTCGGAACAACGGAGCAGGAGAACAAGAATAGTTTTTGACGAGACTCAACATAGGACGAAATGGTTTCTGACTTTGCAATGAATTCATGCTTGTTTACGTAGGCCTACGTTTCTATAGTTCTGCTGTTCGACGTGTAAGTGTTGTTTCCCTTGATTATGAATTGCTATTGTTACACCACAACTTCTTGATTTTGTTTGGTGATTAAATTTTATTGCGCTGACCTCTGTTGACTGGTTCGTGGAAATATTTTCATTCGGATGGAATTAAAAATTGCTGGGGAGGCCGGCACCACTTAAAACCACTTTTCCTTCTTTCATCATCGCATATCGATATCTATGACAATAACATAATAACAATAATAGCGTTTACATCTCGGGGAGGACATTCCATTTTTTGGAGGGAGGCCACTGGGGAAGCCAGATCTGAATTTGGGGACTCCTGGCCTCACAATGTGAATATGATCCATGTAGAACCGCCATTGCACACGATCCCTAACCTACAAAAAATGCATGACCTACCATGGGCTCGACCACCGAGGGGGTCGGGGGGGTCATGACCTTCCCAACCTTTGGGATGACCTCTCCATTTACAGGCGTTTCACTGTACAAAATTTGACCCCGGCCGCTCCCCCAACTCTTGGGATGACCTCTCCATTTTAAGCGCTTTCTATATACAAATTTGATCCCAATCTGATCCCGACCTTCACAACTTTGAGCGTGGTTGCGCCCTTGTGACGTGCTAGTAGCCTAAGCCATACCGTCTGGTGTTGCTCGACACGGTTGCCTGCGTTGGCGTTGCATTGAAATGAAACGGGTGATGGCTCGAACTAGCTGCTATCACTCGGAGGGGGGGTTCTACGGGGTCTACAATATACGTGAAAGCTAGGAATGACGCCTGCCATCTTTTAAGCGTCCAATATTCGACAGCTGGCGCACCCAATCAGAAATCATGATTGGCGTATGTGACGAAATGTGTAATAATTCAGAGGTCCAAAATATATAGTAAGTGTTAGAATTTTAAAATTGAGTTTAAGATGTCCGTCAGCACCCCCCCGCCCCCCGCCCCCCCCCCCACCCCCCACACCCC
>JAQIWG010008455.1:0-11416 GCA_034695025.1 Chamaedrilus cognettii | reverse complement strand
CTGCCTGCCTGCCTGCCTGCCTGCCTGCCTGCCTGCCTGCCTGCCTGCCTAGCCCTTGACCTCGTCGATCGTGGGGGGGCCATGAGCAACAGCAATGACCATCTGTCTCCATCTTTGACGGTCTTTGGATACCGTGTGGAGGTCGTAAACTGACAATCCTGTCCAATCGGTCAGGTTTTTCAGCCAGGTTGTGCGAGGTCTTCCGCTACCGCACGTACCTTCCATGCACCGCCCCCTGTATGCGCGCGCGGTTGCGAGACCGCTAGCTCTGTTGGTGTGACCATATAGCTGCATCTTCCGCCTTTTCACTGTTGATATAAGGGATTCGTGTTGTCCTATAATTTGAGTTATTTCCTCTCTCGCTGATTTGTATGTACAATGACTTCAAAAGCACCTCCCGAAGTTTGGACCACTGATAAGCTTATCTGCTAATTATATTCCACTCCGCTCTGAACTTCTGACAACAGAGAACCCATAGAGATGGTGCCATGTAAGCCTACATGTAGTCCAAAGGCAACCTGACGCAATACCGCGGGGTGCACGTGTGAACAAAAATTGATTTGATTATAGCCTACACGTCGGAATGATTGAAGGCTGGAAGACGATTCGCAATGCTCCAACTGAAGAAAGAATACCGTGTGATTGATTTTTTCAGTATTTTTTATTATTTGTCCGTTTACTCTTATCGTTTGTTGTATGCGTGAATAAAATACAGATTAATCAAGAAGAGTTATTCGCGTTATACGAGTTATATTAGATTAGTTATATTAGAGCTTTACGTACATGTAGGCTATGTCGAACAAAGATAGAAGGCCTGGGGCAGAGAAGATATCTATCTTTCACGCGATGGTTAACAGAAGAAATGATGTGCAAAAGGTTTTGTCTGGCGCCAATAATAATAGCCATCCTATGCCTGCAATTCTATACCCTCGCTTTGACTCGGATTTGTTTTTTCAAGTTCTTTGTGCTTCTAACCTTGGTAGCTGGAACCAACATAGATCTACATGTACATGTACATTGTGCGTGTAGGCCGGTGTTAGGTATGGCGAAAATACTTGCTCGTGGAATCAGTAATTTAAGCTAACTGTACGTAACCGCTGGCTTGACGTTTTTAACTTCAGTAGCGTTAGGGTCTCGTTCGACCATGCGTACTTTGCCTACCTACATGTACATGTAAGTAGGCCGCAGCACCGTAAGCGTCAGTAGTAAGCGTGGTATTTGCGGCGCTCCTGTGCTCATTGCCGCCAGGAGTTGTACGATTTATTGAGATTGAAACGGGAATTGTTTACCCGGCAACGCTGTGACTACTGACGCAACGTGGCGCGGAGCCGAATTGAATGTGGCGTAAGATGTGAAACTGTCGCTGCTCGCCAGTACAATGTCACATTCACTTCCGCTATAGACGTGTGATGAATTGTCCCGGACATGATATTAAACCGTGCCCGGCAGCCCTGCCTCTGCTGCCACCATTGGACAGGATGGGAAGCGTTGTGAACGGGTGATCCAAGTCGCTGGTCTCAGATTATGAGTGCAGCAGTTGTCATTCGAATACCGTCACTACGCTACCGTACAAGTCGCTCGTGCACCCTTTGGCAAGGGTGGTTTAAATTCGTCAGCCACAACTGGTTCTACGATGCCTACCAGTCTACGGTGGAACCACCACCAGCGACCATCTGCTTGTGCAATGGGGCATCATCTTTTCCCCTCAAGGGGCTAACACAACAACAACAACATGTGATGAAATACAGCAAGGATCGTTTATACAGGACTACAACTGTGCCGTATATGCATTATACAGCTACAACTCTGGTACATGTAGGTTTGATGAGATGCGAATTAACTCGTATGACACAATATTGCAGGCTTTGATGTAACGGTAGCCTACTTTTTCAATGACAACGATGCTTTTCCAAATACAATAAAAGTTAATATAACAAAGTACATGCAGTTATCAATCTCTTGTGTGCAGTGTTATAAATGACCAAACCGATTAAAGAGTATTTTGATAAAATAGTGTAGGCCTAGTTAAAAAAACCTTAGATTTCAACCGCCAGTGGACCTAATGTAATATAATACGGGGCGTGGTCCATCACAAGACTTGTTTTACTGCGACAGAACTTGAAAGTGTTAACTTTTGTTGACCTGCTCTTCGACAACTTGTGTAACTAACTGAAACTTTTTAGAAACTTACTTGACGACCGATTTATGGGTCTCGATATTGTAGCTCAATTCCCGTTTTACCGGCACTAGTACGTTCGAATGCGCTGTAAATGTATCGACTACAAGCCGAGCCAAGGCAAGCGTTAGTCACTGGAGAAAGGCATCCACTCTGACATGCACTAGGTTATAGCTATAGTTACTGAAACCTGTAGCGTTCAAAGCGTAGACCTACATTCCCAGGGATGCTAGAAGAGGAATGAAAATGTGCTATTTATCCTTATATATTTATGCTTATATTTATCGTGCAGCGTGCGGCTAGTTGTGCACTCGAGGCATGTGCAACTGTTGCGGTTATTTCCGTACGCTTGTCTGTGGCGAACAGTTTTATGATGGCAGCGGTTCTAATCAACGGGTTCGCGGTAAACGCGTCGTAAAGATTTTCTTCTACACCAAAGAACTTGAAAGCGCAAAGTTAAAAACTTACTTTATAATCAACCTTAAGTTCATCATCGGTGTTCGGTCGGAGTGTCCTTTTAGCTTCATACTCCGCTGCGCGCAGTAGGAAATTTAAACTTTAAATGCCATTTGCATCGTTGAATGCTACGAAGTTTTGGCGCCTAAGTATTTTATAAGATATTGAACGCGGTGTGTTAAATCACCTATGAGAAAACGACGGTTTAGCTAACCAGACCTTGTGAACCGCGTGTGAGATGACACAGCGCAACTAGGTTTGATCTAGATCATATGTCCATTTCGTGCCACTGGTCGTAGTCCAAGAAACTCAATGTTATTGAAAAACGCTTGCTGGGCTGAACTACTTAGGTGCCGAATCGGTGCACGGTCCCCCTGCGGACAATAGGGTCATGACAATTTATTTTGGTCTCCGCCATGATTCAGCCTTGATCCCCACCTGGACCCCATCCGGATGCCAATCAGCGCTGCCAAGATTGGCCCTAATGGCAATTTAAGATAGCAAAAAGGCATAAAAGGCATTTGAAATAGTATACGCATTTGAATACGGGAAATTAAAGATAGCTTTGATTGTGACATGATAACTTTTGATAGCAAGTTCCGTCCCTGCTCCCCCCTCCCCCCTCCGCCGCCCCCGCTCACGAGTTCTGCAAGGAGAGGAATCGCCGCCATCACTGAATAACCCTGCTACGCCTCTGTCTATTTTCATAACAGCAGCATCAGTTGGCGTGTTGCAGCAGCTGGAACTTTGATACGTGTGCGGATACGTTGTGCGGTCGTCAACATCCGGAGCAAAGTGGAACGGACTGCGCGTGTGTTCGGCTATCGCGCAGGCTTGAAGCCGCTATAAGCAGCAGTGCACCCGATCACCTCAACCACTTTCTGATTCTCAGTGGTTGTGGTTTTGCGATTTATCAAATTATCTTAGCACGGGTTTTGGTAATCCTTTAAGATGCAGTTACGTCATATCTTCCGAGCCCTCTTCCCGGAAGAGATCTTCTCTAAATTCACTTGCAAGGTCAAGTGTATCATTTTTGCGTGTTCAGCGGCGCTGTCTTCCCCACAGACGCGTATTCCGGTGTCCAAGCGACGACTATATGGTGGTTATAGAGCATATGCCATTATGGTGATTAGAGAGTCTATGCCATTATGGTGGTTATAGAGTCTATGCCATTATGGTGGTTAGAGAGTCTATGCCATTATGGTGGTTAGAGAGTCTATGCCATTATGGTGGTTATAGAGTCTATGCCATTATGGTGGTTATAGAGTATATGCCATTATGGTGATTATAGAGTATATGCCATTATGGTGGTTATAGAGTATATGTCATTAAGGTCATAATGGTGGTTAATGAAAAGGGTTAGCTAAGGAAGTGGTTATGGCGCGTCTAGGCCTACATCGGCTCTCCGCAATCCGTCTGCACTGCAATCTGCTCGCAAGATGCACTGCATTGTTTTCGCGTCGTGTTCTGGAAGTCTTCGTCTCCACCTTTCCGCAAGACGCGTGTTCCCCCGAGCGATTGTATATTATATGTACCTGGTTATATATCATATACATGGTGGTTCCTAGGAAGATGTGGCGTAAACGCACGCGTGTAGCCATCCTCGTCGACTATCGCGAGCAATTTGCTTCTCTTGCCTGTTCCAATTTAGGCACAAAAATTGCATCAAATCGTCTTTCTAGCGCACCGCGCTTGCTAATCTTAACCCTGGTCATTAACACAGGGATTCAGTGTATTTTATGATTAGCCTGAATGTGAACTTACAATGTCCTGGTAGACTAACCGGTTAGCGATTAATTACATGATCGAACTTGGCGCGGAACGCGACGCAGTGTTCTATGCGCAAGTTTAGTGCACGTGAAACAATGCATATTCTTTGCGCATTGAAACATTGATCGGCGTATTTTTGAGAGTTCGCTCTTCCTTATCTAATCTCCGCGCGTGAGCAATGAGCACCGAGTAAGTCTTTGTCGGGGTCAAAGCTGTAGCGTCCCAATTAACTGGAGGCAACAGTTACTGGCTACACTTTTCTTCAAAAGAAGAATGTCCCATAAAAAAAAGTTTACATAAATAAACGTTTAATATGTATTTGTGTTTGTATACTTGTTTTTGCCTGTATAATGTATTTGTTTATATTTATTTCATCAGTGAGCACATTCGCATAGGGCACTTGAAGAAAGATAAGATGTGCGTTAAAAGATAGGATTGCCTGAGAATAGATTCGTTTTAACTATTATAGCAAATATAAATTGCAAATATTTAAAAAAGAAAATATTGTACCTTGCGCTTCAAAAGCATGGTTGTAGTATATGGTGTTTATCAAGAATTTGCATGATCATGCTTTAATTAAATAGTTTATAAATTTATTCATATCGAAATCAGATTGCATTAGCCTACGTTTGTTTAAATCTTATGAACCAAGAGATGCTGGTTTGAACTTTGTCTACATGTAAACTCTCTCTCAAAGTGCTAAACCGTGTTGTTTTTTCTTACAATATCCAAACCTAATTCCAATATTTCTTGTAAAAGCATCCAGAAAGCTTCGTGGCAGGATGTTTTGCCGTTCTGCGGGCTGACGTACCGCACCTGCTGGACTGTACACCACGTGTAAGCCTACATGTGCTGTACGGTCACCGGTGTGATAAAAGCACGACATGTGGCGAATACGCCTCTCGGTGTTGCATTTATAAACGTAACGTGTTGTTGTAATAAGCCTCGGCATGCCGTCATGATGCTTTGCGGGGCTTCAGTTTAACTGTATGGCGTCGCGGCGTCTATGCCGCCAGAAAATGTGTCTTAGGCGCCGACAAAACAAACCCCGGCGTCGCGCTGCGCCAGAAATCGCGCCCCCGGCGTCAACATACGCCAGATTTCAAACGTTCCGGCGTCGCTGTAATTTAAATTCTATTATCATGGTAGGTGTACTCTCATAGCTGCGACGCCAGAAACTGAAGACCCTGACGTCAACGGATGACAAAATGTCTGGGTCCTGGCGTCTGGAGGAAGGAAGAAAAAAGCTTAGGGGAGGCCATGGTGGTTTCGCCGTGGTATGGATCAGTTCCGAAATTTTTGCCTTTCCGCGGAAAGAATTGTGGAAAGAATTGTGCGAAGCGCTGAAGCCTCCACGCAGAAGTTAATGCTCTCTATCCCGCTATGTACTGTTTGTCAGTCTGCCACGGAGTATTAAATTGCGAAAGCTTTAAGTGCAACGAAAGAAAATAGTATCATCTTCGTGTTTTTGCGACAACAATCACACGTACAACGAGCTCAAAATTGCTGAAATTGTCCTTCTTGAGGCTCGCTAGCTTTTAAAAGGTGTATGCGGACAATTTGCACTTGAAAGTTATCACATGTACAATTCTACGACACAAGGCCCCAAGGACGGATCCAGGAGAGGGATCGATAGGAGGGATGCCCTCCCTCCTCCGCCCCTTCCCCCTAATAGCGTGATGAAGAAATCGTCGTTGCATATTTTGTAACAAAACAGTGGACGACAGTTGTAACAATGCAGCGAGACGGTTTCTGCGGGGAAGGATTGTGGAGAAATGTACCATGTGAGAAAGTTGAGGTCAGTGGTGAAAGATTGTGAAAGATGCTGCGAGAGCGCTACAGCGTCAGTAATGACAGTCGGGAGAAGAAGGATATGCTTAGTAGCTCAGTAAACATCTACGTGCTGACCTAATCATGAGATTAGTTTAAAATAGGCCGACATTGCATAATAGTTCCTACACGACAGCCTGTCTAGAATCCGACGTCGACAAGCACAGTTTCTTGGCACTGCAAACTGAAAACCAAGACGGAATCTCAGACCGGAATAGGATTAGGCTCAGAAACACCGACTGCGCGAGGCTCAGTGGTTCGCGCCGCCTCTTGTTTATTAACGCACAGTTGTGCAAATAATTCCAGCTCTGCCCCAGGAACTGCGCTCGGGCTGCCTGTCTAGCATTTCGAGTTCCTACTGCCGAGCGGCTTCAAAGACAAGACAGGCTGACTCGCGGATAAATGCTAACCTTGACTGCGCGCGTGAGGAGCGCAAATAGCCACCGGCTGCACCTGCGCCGATCACGCCTGCATGTGCAAAAGAAATCTCTTGTTGTTATCAGCGTATTGTACCTAAGGCTAGGGAAGCATTTTTACCTATCAGTATCCGAAGTTGACGCTGGCTACACGCCTACATTGTATGTTACCGGTAGGGTTGCCAGACGTCCCTTATTTTAAGGGACATCCCTTATTTGAGGCCATTTGTCCCTTGTCCCTTATGAAGGGCAAAAGGGACGCCAATTATCCCTTATTTCGGTCGCGTCTAAATTTTAATCATCTGAATACAACAAAACGGTATTTTTTTAACAGATCTTACTTGTGAAGTTCTAAATATTATCTAATAGCTTAATCCTAGAGGTAGTGAAAAGCAAGTGATATTGTTTATGCAAAGTAGTGAAAAAATTGAATCATGCATGCCGAATATTTTGTGTCTCTTATTTGAACGATGAAAATCTGGCGACCCGAGTTACCGGCCACGGGTTTTCATATGGACACTTGTGATGTAGGTGTAAACTTCATCTATGCAAGTCAAATGAGATTGCGATTAGAGGCTCAACTGTCCTAAAACGAGCATGGCTTAAATTAAAGAACGTTTTTCATTTGCCTCAACATCAATGAGGGCCTCGTTTTATACCGTTTTGACAGCTACATGTACAATTGCACATGTATGGCGTACGGGGCCAAATAGCCCTAAGGAATTAGTCTCCGTCAGCACCCTGCTTTTGAATTTTGTTCAGATTACCTTAATGTTTACTCGTTTCTGAAGGGTGACCTTTAAAACAAAAAAGAGGAACAAGGGTAAAAAGGGTAAAAAGAGTAAAATTACCCTTTGTGAACTTTAGGCTTTCATGTGAAGACCATCAAGTTCCTTAAAATACATGTAATCCCTGTTCGTTTGTTGCGCAGCTCGACCAGAGTCCCACACCTCACCACCTGTGTGAGGAGTGGATACCCTCGTCCCTGCTGTAGGCTATAGCTGCCGCTGTTGACTGACGGCCATGGTGATGAGTCAGCACCTGCCGACGTTTTTCGCCCTCGGGGTGCTGCTGCTCGCGTACCGCTACTCAGGCCTCGGGACCTGGTTCCAGGAACTCATCAAGAAGGACCTCAGGCCGTCGTACGACTACATCATCGGTGGGCGACCCCTTCAGTGATTAATTGATTGATTTGTTGATAGTTTGATTAAGACTTAGTGATTGATTGTTTTATTTATGAATTGATTGATTAGTTGATTGATAGATTATTTAGTTGATTGATTGGTGATTTACTTGATAGACTGATTAGTTGATTGATAGATTGATTAGTTGATTGGTGATTTACATGGAAGTGTCTAATTTAAACGCACATAGTTTCTCAAACAAAGGGCACGGTAGGATTTGACAGAAAATTAATGGCAGCGAAATTTCAGAGAGGCAAAGCCGCAAAAATTACATGCAGGAAAAATATGATTTAATGTTTTACAGTATGAGGCTTATTGAATTAGTTGAATAATGTATTGTGTAGGCCGACTGTGTAGGCCGACTGTGTAGGCCGATTTTGTATCATTTGCATTCATCAATATGCTCGATTATTCTTATTCTTATTCGTGTAATTTTTTAACTGAAATTGGCACTGACCTGTGCAAGAAGGGCATTACTAGGGCCTTGATGGCCTTGATAGTCGGAGTAAAAATGGAATGCTAACTTGTTGATTGAGCAAGATGCAGAGAAATCTGACCCGAGTTCCGCCTCTCTCCGTTGTTGACAGATAGCCTGAAAAATGCCCAATTTTTCCCTAAAAATTTGCCAACCTCGCTCTATTGCGCATTGTTTCAAGCGCGAGACATATTGACGGTTTACCTCCCGGGTGTTGGCGTTTTTTTTCTAAACATATCACATTTGCACACTTGGATTTTTGCTTGACAAATATTGTTATTTTGAGCTGTTTTCTTGAGTTTGTAGCGTAGTTTGTGCGTCACAATAAAATAAGTATTTCTGCTGCTGTAACATACGTACGTGTACCCAGTAGCAGTCAGTGGACCTGTGACGCCATTTCGCCGCTTGTAGTTTTTCAATAGCATATCATTTGCGTAGGCAAATAATAGGCGATAAAATTATATAAGCGAATAATAATTCGTTCCTTTTTTCACTACACATTAAGCAAGCTATACAGAATTAATCTTACTAACAAAATCTACTTAACTGCATTTCATCCAGATATTTACGTGCAATTTATCAGAACTAATTGTCTACTTGTTAAAAAATGAAATATTTGGACAGCTCTTCTTTTTGCAAATTGAAATCAGAGTCATTAGTTTTAACGTCCTAATTTGTATTGTTAAAAGATAACAATTTTGTTGCATCACTTAAAGCTGGGCCCAAATAAGTGACAATTAGCGTCCCTTAAGCCCTTCACAAGGGACACAGGACAAATGGCCTCTAATAAGGGATGTCCTTTAAAATAAGGGACGTCTGGTAACCCTAGCTGGCTCTGCTCCCAGTGGGGGGCGGCACGGCTGGGGCGGTCCTGGCGAGCCGCCTGGCCGAGGACGACAACCGGACCGTCCTGCTGATCGAGGCGGGTGGCAACCCCTCCGTCATAGACCCTGAGATCGACGTGCCCGTGTTCGCGGACCACGCGCGGGGAGGCACGGAGAAGGGTGCGGGGGAGTTTGACTGGGCCTACTACACCGTGCCGCAGAAGAACGCCTGCAAGGGGCACATCAACCAGGTGAGGCGGGGGAGGATTTTTGGTCGGCGCTACGTACAATTTTTACTGCACTGAATAATAAATAAGCGTAGTACATCACAATATTGACGCAAATATATTTTTGTCAATATTGCGTGGATTTAAAAACACAGCATACATAACTGCGTATAAATTGAGAATTGCATTATGGGTTTTAATTCGTCCAAGTACAGATTATATACAGGTTCAATTCTTCAAAGAGCATATAGAAAACAGATATTACAGTCGTTTATGTACTGGCGATTTTTATAGGCTTTATTATAGAACTTATTATAAACGTTTATATGCGGGCGATTTGCATTATACGCCTACCTGAAATCTGTGTGATTTCGGTCGCTGTCACCCCAAATCAGATTGGTTTCTTAGAGAACATCTATCCCATCGGTTGCAAACGAACAATTCTTTCCAAGGCAGGGATTACATTTTTTTGACGCCCTTGTGATGCGTATGGGACAAATACTATCTCGTGCCCCTTGCGTGTCTTTCAGACACCTACATTAAAATGACATACCTTAATCGTAATGGTGTTCCGATAGTCTCTATCTCGATCTGTTGTAATTTTTTGGCCAATTACGACAAAAAGGTGGTTAGTTTTTTAGTGTGTATTGTTTTGATTGTGTGCACGCTTCAGTCGAGCCTGTGGCACAGAGGGGAGGGTCGAGCAACCTCAACTACATGCTCTGTATGTGCAGTCGAGCCTGTGGCACAGCGGGAAGGGTCTGGGAGGGACAAGCAACCTCAACTACATGCTCTATTTGCGCGGCAACCGCTTCGAGTACGACGAGTGGGCAAAGAACGGAGCGGAGGGCTGGGCGTACAAGGACGTGCTGCCCTACTTCATCAAGTCGGAGGACCAGCGCAACGGGGAGTTTGTCAGGACGGGTACATACATTTTCAACCTTTGGTTTTTGGGGACACTGATGCCCAGTTGTTTACTGGAGAGTTATTTGGTTTTTAAAGTGCATAGTTTTGAGGAAGTAGTGAGACTGGGTTTTACAATAATTATGGGGCCAAAATAAATAACGTTCCCCTAATGCGTGCACATGTATGCATAAGCCGCATCCAAAACACAGCTTATGAAAAGCAAGCGGTTCTAGTGCATTGCAACAGTGACTAATTTATAAATTTTATGTGAGTTTGTCTAATTTATGACACCGAAATTGCTTTTACTTATATGTAATTGCATGCAACATTTATTGTATTTCTTAGCAGTGATGAATATATTCATGACAGAAAATGATGAATTAGCTTGCGGTCAGGTAATTTGTAACTGTATCCTACACGTCTGTGTAGACTATATGTTGCTTTCATCGATAGAATCTTATTGCGTTCTTCAGTTTTCCACGGCTTTGGAGGACGCATGTCAGTGTCGGATGTTGGAATAACGCCTGCAAACAAGATCATTGCGAGTGTTTTCAAGGAAATTGGACTCAAACGAAGGGATTTCAATGGAAAGACTCAATTTGGTATTTTTGTTGCTCCATTAATTTGATTAATATTTTTTTAATGTTAATATAACGGGGTTGCGGCACGTGAGGGGGCGTGTCTTCAGTGGTTGCTAACGTCCGACCTGTGCCAGCATGGATGGTGGACTAGAAAAAATGAAAATGATGATGCTGATGGTGATGGTTTTCATTGTTCATCATCATATTCTGTACTGTACAGTAGAGTTTTTCCATTGAAATGTCTTCGTTAACAACTTAATGTTATATATGTTTTATGGCCAACTTTTAATATTATTTCGATACACATTGTAATCGTTGATCTGAACCAGCATTGCTTAAATAAAACCAGACCTGGCTAGATTGTCAAACGTTTAAAAACTGATATAAAATTTGATGTGCAAACTCGTTTCAAAACATAGGGTTTCACATTTTCCGTCAGGACGTAGAACGCCTGCAATCTAATCCTGTAATAGCGATACGCTATGTCAATTAACTGTGCTAATTAACTATAATTTGTAATTATGTGATTGATGATAATATAATTAATATAATAACTATGTTTGTGGTATTA
>JAQIWG010008454.1:0-11416 GCA_034695025.1 Chamaedrilus cognettii | reverse complement strand
GCAGCTGCAGCAGCAGCAGCTGCTGCAGCTGCAGCTGCAGCAGCAGCAGTAATATAAAAACGTTTGAGCAGCTTGAGCGATCGCACAGGCGGCTGATCGGCTCAACTCAGTGAATTATATATGAAGGATAGCCTCAATCGAATGCCATACTCAATACTCAGTCAGCCTTCAATGACACGCCTGCAGGGCAGCAGAGAGCACGCGTCAACATACAGCAACACGACAGTGTGAGCCGCAGTGAACATGACTGAGTGGTAATAGTGGCTGTCACTCAACTCCATACAGCATCAACCTTAAGCTAATCAACTCCCATATGTTGCAGGTGGACGAAAACTAGCAGAATCTTCCGTGAATGCTTACGACGGCGTTTAAAATAATCACTATTGTTAACAAACACTGTTCAGGTAGGTTAATTAGGATCGGTAAGCAATGCAGCAAAACTCGACGCGCTGCACATGTTATGAGTCTCACAAACTACATGTAGTTCGGTTCAGTTGATGGGCAGTATATCATCAAGGCAGTATTGTTCACTCACGGTCTGCAGGTCAGTCAGAGCTGTGGCCTTTGAGGCGAGCGCAAAGATCGTCTCTCCAAAGCTCTCCGCCCATCGCTCCACCCTGAACGAGAACACACGCATTGATCCTTTAACGGTATCGAAATTTAAGACAAACTTAACAAATCAAACAATGGCCCCTAACTATATAGCCTATAACCACTGTCGATGAGCCCCCGCACAAGGATCAAAACACAAGCCCACTTTTCATGTAATTTGTCAAATGATGCCTTTCACCAGTGCGCCCCTACAGACCCGTGGGCCCCTGCCGGCGGAGAGGGGGCCCATTTGCAAACGCCGGCCCCTGTCGTGAGCGTCACGAATAAAGACTGGTGGATGCGGCTCGGAGCAGGACTCATCGCGAGGCAATCAGGAGCGGAAGGAAGCGAGTCCTGGAGGCGGCAGACCCTCCATCACCGCCCACGCACGCATTTGTTATCCCGACCGCTCGCGCCAGTCCGGACTGGAGCATAAGGGACTGGACTCCGGGCTGTCTCATCTGTTCTAGCCCGGAAGCAAGCGGTTAAACTCGCCCGCAGTAGGGACATAGTTCTATTTTTAGAATCTTAAGAATTTTTCCCAAGCCTGCAACTATATAATCTAGTTAGGCCCAGCCTAATTCTCAAAACAATCGATCAACTCTATTCTAAACCTGACAGATGCTAAATCTAACCCTAACCAATGCACAACACAATTATTTGTAGATGCTAAAAATAGAACATGTTCGCTACTACATGCGGGTTGAACTTTCGCAGCCCGGACATATTATAGGGGCACTCCTCTATAATACGTCCGGGCTGCCAAAGTTCAACCCGCATGCAGTTGTAGCCGACCCATTGGTCAGCGTATATCAGAGCTCCCCTCCAGACAACTGTATATACTGTAGGTCGATCAAACTCAACTACTTCCGCCGAGCAATGTCTTTCAGCCGCTGTGTGTGGATAGGCCTATTTATAGCTAAAGGATCGCTAGTAGCAACATTGGGATATAACTGCAACGTAAGGTGTTTTAAAATGTTACGATTTCAAATGGAAACCGGAGAAATATGCCCATGATTCGTTGACGATTATTGCGAAAATGCGATCAGTAAATTGTGAGATTCCCACCCTCCCCCCCCCCCACTACAATTGTCAACCCCTGCATGCCTATACGTTGTGACATAGTAGGGTCAAGGAAAGATAAAATCATAATTGTATTTTAATATAGGACTTATAAACTTTGTAGATAATAGGATTAAAGAAACCAGCAGCTGTTCGCACCCACACGTGCCAGTTCACAGGCCAGAACTTATCACATCATGATCGGGGAACACAAAACCGTAGTCATCGTGTGGCTATCGCGTGAGAAGTTTAGTAAACAATAACGGATTCTTCACGATACTTTGATATAATCACCAAGCCATATCGGACAAAAACATCTGACATTCTACTCGATTTAATTGCTGTTACTTAAGTGAAGTCTTTTAGGCAAGCAAGAAACAGTGACGACGCCAGGCATGCGGCTAAGGGGAGCCAAAGCTACATGTATTAGCTGCATCCAAACCCCTCGCCCCTGAAGAAAAGTTTTTTGAGAAAATGTCACTTGTTTATTTTCAAGACAGATATCATCAACTCATTTTTTAACGTCAAATAATTTTTAGCCAGACTAGTTACTAGACCAGACTGGATTGGCCCCAAAATGCTGCCCTAGCCCCTCGCCCAGTATTTCTTTCCAGAACCATTACCGTACTGACGAGAATCCAGAAGGTAGGCTAAATGGCTAATGCAACATGACATGTATTCAATGGGCCTCGTAGTTTGTCGATTAGAGGGAGAACTTACGTGAGCAGAGGAACTGCCAGGTCCGCCGAGCTGTGTCCTGGCAGTGCTAGCAGCATAAGCGGCAGCAGGGCCCCCCAGCGAACAGCCCCGCACCCGGGCGGTCTTCCCCTTCCTACCATCGCCCTGCCGCCTCTATGCCTGCTTCAATCCGGCGGTCGAGTAAACTTGCTGCAATAATCCAGGCCTGCTGCTGGCTCACTGGGGGTGTATTTCTCAAAGCTTCCCTAACTTTAATTCTAAACTTAATCCTAAATCAGATTTTAAAAATTTAAATCCATTCGACAACCGCCATGACGTCATTATTCGGTTTAGAACACGTGACACGGTGACAGTGCGGTGTTTCCAAAAATGAACGATAAAATTTGCCTAGGAATTTCTTAAGAACTTCTGAAGACAAACATTTGCCTTTAGATACACGTATTTTGAGCAACTGGTGTCCAACAGTGGGCTATACTTAAACCAAAGATAATAAGAAGTAAATTTAACTATTGCTTTAACTGTAGTACCTCTCCCATTCCAAACCCAGTTGCTTACACCTGGAAAGAATAGCCTATGATCAAATAACAACTTCTTGCTTCCTGCTTTTAATAATGTGAACCGTTTTGATTCATGCTCGATTCATAACGGTTGCTCGAGGCATATTTTCTCTCTTTAGGCCTATATGTTTTCTTCTTAATTCATCGTCGATGTCGCTGTTAGCATTTATTTAATGAACGAAGCTGAGTCCACGTGCATTGTACAACCTTGCAGCCACTAAGCAGAACTAAGAAGAGGATATGCAGTGCCCAGACCGAAGCGTGATGGATGGTGACGTTGGATAGAAGCAGACATGGCGAGTAAGATTATCGTCGCCGGATCGTGACCGACGCTGACGGAGAATTATTGAGAGAGTATCCAACTGAAAGCAATCCATCACGGGAGTGAGTCCTGGCGCTGCATTAATACCGACAGCCGTACGCACTCACACTATGGACCTCACTTGATATAGGCGCAGATCCGTGGACGTTGCGGCGAATAGTCCAAGAATAGAAGTGTATTGATGCAATAGCGTCGCTTCTTGACTTCAAAGGCCAATTGTGTTGGGCAGATACAGGAATAAGCCTATTACAATAATAGTGAGTTTTAAGCCTATTCAAATGCTGCCTAGCCAAATAGTTCACATCTGTTTCATGTAGGCTATAGCGCGCTTGTTTATCAATTATCATGTATAATAATTAGTATGCCTGCAGCGACTGGAAACAAGTTTCTATAGGAGAACGAGATGGCAGCACTTACAGCATCACAACCGTATCCAAAACGTCGAGGATTACTTACACCATTCGTCAAGAAGACGGTCTTCACATCTAACTACATGTATGCCTAGGCTACTTGTGGGCATATATGCCACAGGCCCAATAGCGACAGATCGAACCTCTGTTGTGTTGTGTTCTCCGCGCAAGCAATCGTGAAATTGCTCGCTCCAGAGACGGGTTGCTAAGTTGCAGCGGGTGATAGACTGCGAGACAGGAGCGCTGTTCTATCTTTACTTTGCCTAGGCCCTCTTCGCAATATTTTTAAACCCGTCTATTGCACGACGTGTCTCTAAGCCGACACGGGGACTTAATAAAGGCGCTCGGGGTTAAATTACACAGAGAAGTTTAGCGACGAGCAGATAATCAGTGTCTCAGGAATCAGGATATTAAAAATCTTAGCCATGAACATCGTCCGCTTTCTTGTTAACTGCGATACAGAAAGTATTAACAGTGAAGCTTTTCAATTATTTTCATGCAGTTACTACTGACCAAAAGCAAGTTCTGATAATTATAGCCTATCAAAAATTCAGTTCAGTTCTAGACGTAGAACTGAACTGAAACGCGCAGTTTTACACTTCCCTTGAAATATTCCCTGTGCATGGTTGCCTTGCTCGATGGACGCCAACAGTCCCAGCTAGGCCTGCAGTGCGTCCCTAAACAGTTGATTGAAGAATGAAGAAGAAGAATCGCCTTGTTCGCGCCATACTCTAACACAGACAGCTAGCAGTGCTAATGCGCTTGCTGCGGATATCCGACAAGTGTCGGTAGCGTGCTCTAGGTTCTAGTGTTGAGCGTTCGACAGACTGCTAATTCACCGCTCACCGACACGGCTCAACGATCGACGATCCTCTCTTGACTCTCTAGTCGCAGATATGTGAGCAGCATGCAGCGCACCTGCGACACTGCCGCGCAGCAGCAGCAGCAGCAGCAGCAGCAGCAGCAGCAGCAGCAGCAGTGAGAACCATGTTCTGAGATAAATACTGCTCTTCATGTTACTGTAACAGTAGTATAGCAGTAGTAGGCCTAGCAATAGCAGTGGTCTCATCATCAGCTTTTGATTTGTGGGGGGGAAGGGTGTGGGCAAAGTTCTATTTTTTAAATATTGCTAATATTGGAAAATGGGGCGGCAAATTATAATGCAAAAGTGGGGGGGGGGGCAAGCAGGGGGCAAACTTTATGAGTTGGGGCAATATCTTCCTTTGTCCCCCCGTAGCGCCGCCCCTGGTTAGTATGGCAACAGACGCAGCCTGCAGCAGTGGAATCAGTAGTAGTTCGTTGTATATTTTGCAGAAAGATTCAGAAGATAACTCCCAAGAGGGCGCCACGCTCCTGTGTACTGTGTGTACTGGCACAACTGTCTTAGACAATATTAGGCTCTTACTGGTTCTTGCAGCGTTCCAGTTCGACATCGCATTAAAGCCCTTGGAGCTCTGGCGGCTGCCCTGCTACATGTCATGATGTCCAACCAACATTTAAAGCCTAAGCGCGTTGTATGTGAGTTTGCATTCACGCGGTCAGAGCGAACGTTATTGAACATAACCCCATGCTACCTGTAGCGTAGGTCTACATATTTATGGCGAAATTATTGTGGTTTTTACACTGCGTGCATTGCCTTTCAAATTAATTTATCGACGCTTACGCGTACAAAACTGAAACACACCGCTGGTTTACGCGCCGTTTATTTTCTAGAACTCTAAAAATCTAAAAAGGACTTACCCCTCAAATACATGTAGATGACGGATCTATTAATATACACTGTATATATAATGTAGAGTATTACAGCGAGAAGCCTACGTTGTAAGTTCCAAAGCAAGCCCAGACGTGCTAGCATTCACCAGAGTATTATTAACAAGTGCTATTGTAGTCACACACTGTCCACTTCAAACTAGATATACTTTAAGTAGAATAAACTAAAAAACAACAATAATAAAATCACGTGACACTATAAGTATGCAGTGGAATATAAGCTATTAAAGCCAGCGATATTGTACAGCATAGGACTCATCAACATAACATAACAATGTTTAAATAATGATAAAATATCGTTCATCAAAATTCTACAAATTACCGCATTGACTTTCATAATATTTGGCAAACCATTTTTTATTTTGGCATCTTTCAAAAGAAAGATTTTTCAATTGAGTAAAAACAACGCAGTTCATAAACAACTTAGTTTGCATAATTTGTTAGGCAATTACAAAACTTAAGCGTATAAACATTCACCGAAATATTAAATGTATTTTCAACGAGTATTTCTTCTGAGAATACAAAATTCCTTAAAAGCCTTATCCTACACTATTCTGAAAGCATGGTATTATAACAATTACATCAAACACCCTCTGCGTTAAACGAAATCCTTGAGATTTTACGACTACTGCTATGCGACGATGCACGCGATTGGCCCAGGGCTACACAGGCCGCGATTGGACGCGCAGACTGAGCAGTGTGTCCCTATTGGGCGTGCAGCCCAGCTTCAGATTCACCTCCCCATCATCCTCAAGCTCCACCCCTTCCCCCGGACCAATCAGAACTCGCCCCGCCGACCTATGCCCCTCCCTGTTGTAGGATGCTATGGGAGTGATGCGGCCCGGCTGGTAGACGGTCACGTGACGGCCCGGCCTGGCCCTCACACACTCCTCGCACCCACAGGGGCCGTGGGGGGGGCGCGAGGGGCTCAGCGACCCACCCTGCAGCTCGGGGCTCCCTGGGCGGTAGAGTGACCGCAGCGAGCTGGACACTGTCGGGTCGTACAGCGTCCTGGCTCTCTGGAGACCAGGGCCCCTCGCGCCAGACCAGTGCCCTGGGCTGTGGGATCGCTGGGGGGGGAGGGGCAGGGGTCTGGTAGCACAGCCCGGGCTGGTACAGTTGCGCAGGGTGCAGCGTCCGTTGAGTCTGCGCTCCTCGGCCTTCCTCCTCTCCCTCTCGTGATGCTCCACCAGCGCCTCTCTCTGCTCGACTAGCGCCCGCAGGCGCTCCTTGCTGTAGCCAATCAGCTCGCTTCGCTGTTCCTCAATGGTCCGCTGGGCCGCTGTGAGGGTCTTCAACTTGTCAGGGGACGGTCCATGAAACTTCTCGTCGGGTTTGGCCGATTGGTAGATTTCCATGAGGCGCTGGCGCTCCCTGGCGGCCGCCTCCCTGGAATAGAAGCAGAAATATTTACTTATGTTTTATATCTGATGCAAGTTAAAACTAATAAATGATATATTTAATATATCTTTCTTTTAACTACCGTAGATGCCATAACAAACTACCCTGGAATAAAAGTAAATTGAGCATGATGCAATATAATATTGCTCAAATTATAGTGGTGTAATTCACAATACACGTGAAAATACATATAAATACAAGTAAAATTATAAGTAAAATACAGTAAAATACACATAATTACACATAATGATCATTATTAGTATATTAGATACAAGCCCCTAGATACAAATTAAAAGAAAAGAAACAACAAAAAGAAAACGCACAGTGCTGCAGTGACGCAGCATAGAGCCCCATGCAGACCTGATGTCGGCCAGTTGGTTGAGGTGTTCGATCTCGTCCTGGCGTACTGACTCTGTCTCTATGGGCTGGCGCCCCCTGTAGTCCTGGCTGTAGCTCGTCTCCGGGGGGCGCACGGGGGGATTGGGGGCGTCGTACCCCCACCGATCCCCCTCCTCCCACTCACGCCAACGAGCTGCCACCAACATAAAAGCGTTAGGAGTAGTTGACATAATGTTAAAACAAATATATTGCTGAATGACAGAGTACAAACGAATAGCACAATCTATCATAATATTTTTGCAGACAATTTTTTTTATTATTTACACTTAATTGTTGACCTATCTGGGTAAGATGATACGATAAAAGATTCCAGTCAATTCTTCATCTTAGTCTCCAGTTTACCTATAAACATTCTGCAAACTAGCAGTCCACAGCCTATTCAGATGAACAGACTACAGTCCACAGTCTCCTGTCTGTAGTCTACCGTCTACAGACTATCGGTCTACTGTTCTAAAAGTCTACAGTCTAAAGTCTACCAATCTACAGTCTACAGTCTAAAGTCTACCAATCTACAGTCTACAATCTACCCGTGCTGGGCCTGCTGCTGCTGCTGAATCCAAGCGTCGTTCTCTCCCGGTGGGGGGAGGAGGGCGGGGGCTCCCTGCTCACCACGTACCCTCTCCCCTGCCGCTCTTCCGCCACCGTAACCCGGCGCGGCCCCCCTGTGGCGCTCCGGCATTCGACGCAGTTGGGGGGGTGTCTTCCCCCTCCTGCGGGGGACGTGGGGGGCCGCGGAGTGTAGTAGTAGTGGGGGGCGGGGTGAGAAGTGACGTCATCGGAGGCTACGCGCTCCGCTATGACGTCATGCAGCCTGAAACAGCAGAGCTTTGTAAACAAAGGGACATATGCAGAAAACGAGTGATCAGGCTTCCGGAATCTAGATCACTGAATAGCAAAAACGACAGATTGATTATATTTTGTGAATTTGATTCAGAGAACATAATTTTAAACACATACACGGTAGGCTTACACCTACACTGTAGTTTCTCTTCGCATGACATGCCTGGATATCAATTTCAACATTGGTTGGAGTAACTGGAGTTAAATGCTTAACCCACATGACACAGACTTCATGTTCCTCAATAAGCCCATGGGATGATGAGATTACAACAATTCATTTTGTGTGGATTTCATTTTCTAATTTTTACATTCTAAAACAGCATAAATGTTAAAACAACCCCCCCCCCACTCAAACCCCCTCCCCCCCCCCCTGCTTGTCTTCCTCACGTGCCTCGCTTGTGTCCGCGCTGCCGCATCATACGTTGACCTTCTCGCATCCTCGTCAAGGTCGCGCCGCGTCACGTGACCGCCAGCGGGCGAGATGGCGCGCCAGTATTGGTTGTTATTGGGTCGGGTCACGCTAATCTCGTTCCTGTTCTCCGGAGCCCAGGTCATACAGGAGGCGACGCCCCCTTGGGTGGTGTACCAGCCCGTCTTGGCGCACTCGCGGCCCGACCAGTACATGCTGTTCGCTATCGCCATCCTCCAGCGTGGTCCTTGCCTTGTGTGGTCTAGTCTGACGTCTGGGAGCAGAGATCTGTTAGCAGGCAGCGGTCGTCTATAGGCACAACTATATAATGGTCATTTGCAAGAAATCGATTTGATCACTGTTTCAATGTATAAGCTTATCATTGTAGGCTGCTAAGATAACCTACATGGCTATCAGATCTGATATTGCAAACTAGTTGCAACCATGCAGCCGTGGCGCTCTGACTGCAGCTCACTTTGAGGTCTTACGCTCTATCACATAAAATAAATCACAATATGCAATGAAGTCAATATAGTTCTGTGCCAGTCTCTGTAATGCCTACGATAATTTTCGGAACACCAGAATGCCTATGATGTACAGCAAGTCCCGTCACAAACGAACTAGTAGTCTAATATAGCCTCCCCTTTCTAAAGCCACGTAGCTAGACTACATGTCTAAATCAGCATGATATTAACATTAGGCAATTAGGCTACAGCGGAATACGTTTTAAATTATCAAGCTTTACCTGTTAGGCTTGTAGACTAGAATAGACTAGAATCGTAGTTTTCCATAACAGCACGTTGTGCACTGTGGCATTAGGCACCTATACTCAGTACTCAGGCTTCGTTGACAATATTGTTGTCGAATGTTTGCTGCCTTGTTCCCTGCACAACGCAGACTCGCTATCTCGAGACCCACTCTCAATACTTTCATAATTTACAGACTTTCAATTAGCTGCTGCGTCGAAATTTTTAATTGACACGAGCACTGATTGGATGCTTCTCGTTAGTGAGTTTACCAGTAGACGCATAGTATTATGTTAGCTCGCGCTGTCTCTGCTCTGTGTCTCTGTTGCTTTCGATGTTTGCACGCCATGCGGTCAAAATATTGAATCTGTGCGCGTGCTTTTGCGCTCCTAATGTTATTGGCAGCAGCATATTTCAAATTCTAAAGTATAGACGAATGAATACCGCAAGGAGCCAGGCTCATTTGACAGTTCCCGTGCGACGCTCGCTCGCAGGTGACAGGTCGTCAAGACGACAGAGGACGCACCATGCAGCGGCACGCGGCGTGCGTCGCAGTCAATGGAGGAGCTCTAGGCTACCAAGAACGTAGCCTACAGTGTAGGGGCCCAATGCTTCCATGCCTGTCGGAATATTACGCACCGTGTGATTTCTACACCACTCGTGTGCTTTCTACACCACTCATGTGCTTTCTACACCACTTATGTGCTTTCTACATCACTCATGTGCTTTCGTGCGGTTAAAAAACTGGCAAAATGGAATAACATTATTTGAACAAAAAATATGCATTCTTAACAAAGGGTCTTATGAAAGTCATCGAAGCTAAGTACGATTATTTGACTTGGTCGGCGAAGCTTTCCTCAAGTAATTCTTTCGTCACACCCTGTTTGTTTGAGGCGAATTGAGTTTTTGACTCGGCTCATTTTGACTGGGGTCTTCGTCATTTTATACTCGCAGAGTTCCTATTTTTGGAGATAATCCTCCTTTGTTCGTTCCTGGAAATTCCTCATCCTGATCCTGATCAAAGCTCACGTTAACCCATCGTGTGAAGCTTACAGACACAACCTGTGTCAAGTACACGAACTGGTCACTGTGGAGTGCGTCGCCTAGTTAATGCGTAGACTGATCAAATTAATTAAATCTCGAGGTGTTTGTCAACGACTTGGCTGCTGCTGAGCACACTTGTAGGTGCGAGCGGTGTACTTTCTTCACGGCACTCGAATATCTTGATACCGTACCGACACTTTCTCGCGTTATTCGTCGAGTCGACTCGATGAAAGTCGCGACAAGACTTAGTTTGGGTCTGTGAAACGAATCGCTGCCTTATACCGACTGTGATTGCTGGCCGGGACAAATTTAGATTAGATACAAGAAGGTCGGGGGGGAATAGCCTACCCCCGTGGAGCATTGTTTTCGTTAGTTCGACGGATATCTTAGTAATTATTCCGAGAAAACGAGCCTATATTTGATTAGTCTACTTTCCTCTAGTCGAATATGGTCAAATATTCTAGGCCCGGGGCCTACAATACATTGTTTCGCGTTGTTTTAAAAGTCTGGCTACTCCAGCGCAGCGCTCCCCTCACAGTCAGGCCAATTCTTCAACAAGTTGGATCCTCAAAATTCTAAATTCTTCACTAGCGATGGCGCTAGGCCAGAGATATGAAATCAGATTAATTTAGAAATAAAAATAACGGAATGTTGTGCAATTGAACTTGTGAGACTTTGCTTGATTTTTTCTAGTCATTTCTGCATAATCTCGAGAGCTAGAGTTGAGGCCAAAACTATAACACACAAGAGAAAATTTGGCTGAGGGGTCAGAGAAAAATGATGCGCAAATTCGTTGTCTTGTGCGTTATGGCCTCGCTATTTTTGACTCGTATCAACGAATCCCCAGTCAACAGAAACTTCAGCGCGTGGTTTAGATTCAACTATATAGTTGCATTTTACCGGTCTGCCATTAGTCCGTCGCGAGAAAGCGAGCGTGCTACTTCTTCTATCGCTAATCGCACTAATCGGATTATCAATTTATTTCTGAAATACACCGAAGGCTTCTGATGTAGATCTAAAGCCTGACAGGGCTGCTGACGCTAGCAGCAAAATATAGTACTGTCACCACGGCTCGATACGTTCAGTCTAAAATCAGTGTCGCCAAATCAGTGTCGCCAAATCAGTGTCGCCAAATCAGTGTCGCCAAATCAGTGTCGCCAAATCAG
>JAQIWG010008453.1:0-11419 GCA_034695025.1 Chamaedrilus cognettii | reverse complement strand
AAAATTAGTTCCCATACCGGGGATCGAACCCGGGCCACCAACGTGAGAGGCTGGTATCCTAACCACTAGACCATATGGGATTACCGCGACAGTTTGTGCTATATAACTCTCTTAAGTAACGCAGAAATAAGGCCCTTTGAAACCAATAACCATTAATGAATTTGACATTAACAACATAATATCATCGCCTTAGTTTAAAACGAAAATTAAACTATTTCAACCTTTCCATACAATCATAATCGGCCTAGGCCTAGTGTTTACAAATTAGAGCGTAAATTTTTTTCCTAAGTAATTCAACTTTAGCTTGTTCTGTCATCTATCGAAGTAATTGAAAACAACACAACTGCTCCAACCATGGATATCAAAGCTTAGTTCATCCATGCACTAGCAGCACAATATCTTAGAAAGAACGATCTTTTTAGCAAACGCGGAAGTTGATTTGAATTATGGGTAATAGTTGTAATTATGATGATTGGATATGTGTAGGTCATGACCCTGAAACCTACCAATCAAACGTTGTTGACATAGCAACCGTTAATTTAAAATGAAATTTTTTCTAGCAGCAGACTTTTTACATAAAGGGTCAAAGCCTGAGTTTTTGCTTGAGTATTAGTACTTTCGGCTTAGGTGTCATTTCTGCTGCTAGTCAAAGTTGCTTTCCCGCGGGGAAGCAACCTTGACACTTGAGCACCTCCATACCATAGGTGTTGCATTTTTCAGCCTGTTGTGACGCCACTAACCCTAACTCTATATTATAATGTGAATGTATGAATGGTCTGACCCATCAACATCGTCGCCATCTTGTGTGTTCCCGGTCCACAGCTGGGGAAAGCCCTACATGGAGTCAGGGACCAATTAAATCGCGTTGTTAGTACACCAGCTTGAGCAGTGCGCTGATTTAACACGTGAAAATTTTGCAAAAAAACGATACTATGGAAGAGATAGAGAATGCCACCGGTGTGGTCACACTGTCACAAGCGTCTAACGGCGGAGTTTTCCCTGTGGACATACCACGCCCACGTGTAATATAAATAATCTTGACTAACCCTAAATCCGAACCGTAATAGTAACCATAATCCTGACCCTAACGCAGCCATAACCCTAACTTGCTATTCCTAACGGGGCCCTAACCCTAATTTGAAAATGAAGTAAATTTCTTCGCGCGATGATTCACAGTTGCGCAATCAATCATGCAACCAATCAAACGTTGGCTTTTGCAGAGCAAACGCCGCCGCTAGCCGCTTCTACAGTCAGGTTCAAAGCATTATAGGCCCAAAGTGCACTTTGAAAAAATCGTAGGCTGCTCAGTGGTGCCACTCATTTTCTGCCTCTTTTTCATGAGTGGGGCGCATCTTGACTTCATAACAAGAACTTAAGGCACAGGGGACACGAGAATAATTAACTAATCTTAATTCCTGGGAAAAAGAAGAATAGTTTACCGGAAGCTGCTTTATCGCAGTTTATGACCACTTCAGAGACAATTTTGACCGGAAATAAAATTATCAGGCGTTGAAAACTGAACGTCACACTGCTCAAATTTAACATAGGCTTTCTTGATGCCTCTTCTGCCTTAATGAAGTCATTGGAGAAGTAGGCCTATAATAGTTACTGCTGGCCTTCTTAGAGAACGACGATTACATTTTGGTTATGAAATGTACGGTGACCTCAAGGTTTTTC
Organism: Chamaedrilus cognettii; assembly: GCA_034695025.1. Taxonomy (NCBI): domain Eukaryota; kingdom Metazoa; phylum Annelida; class Clitellata; order Enchytraeida; family Enchytraeidae; genus Chamaedrilus; species Chamaedrilus cognettii. The sequence goes on along the minus strand of JAQIWG010008453.1, from coordinate 9,742 downwards.
CTCCCGCTATGTTCAACTTTTTATCATGCAAATTCACGCCTCCCTCCCCCGGTTGCGATATTGGCTCGAATAATCATGTTTGTAATAAAAGTCCGAAATATTTGCAAAATAGCGTCTGAAATTGTGTTTTAGCCCAAATAGTCCTAGCGTAAAAAAATCCAAATTTATAATGATTATTTTGATAAACTTACATGACCTAGGATTAGGATTTATGGTTAGTCAAGATTATTTATGTTACAAGTGGGCGTGGTACGTGCACAGGGCATACTCCGCCGTTAGACGCTTGTAACAGTGTGACATTATAGCCACAGGTTATTGCCTTCTTGGTTTTTTTGAAGTGGAAGTGGAAGCACTGATCGTTATATTTATTTATTTTCAGGAGATTGATTGGAAACATTGATTTGAAATCATTGTTAAAAATTGAAATAAAACGGAAATGAAATAGAATAATTAAATAAAAAATGTCATCAAATTTTTCTGGAAGTTCTCGGCGAGAACAGGTTGGACTTGCAATGTTTTGTCCCATCGTTGAGAATGGCTATTAAGCTCTTCTTGAATAACAATTAATGTGAGAGACTGATAGTCATGCAATATCACAAGTTAATGAGTAATGATATCAGAACAAGGTTCAAGGATTTTCAGGACAAAGACAAGGTTCTAAAGAACACCCAAGACAAGCCTAAGTTTACCTTTAGATCATTATGATTATCTCCATTACTCAAGAAGTTAAATGCTATGACACATCAAAGTGAGAGATTGTGACTCTCAATATGCTGCAGTTATATTTAGTTTTTGTGTGTAGTTGCCCGCTCCGAGGCGTCAGAGGCGGGGAATCTAAATTTTTAATCTGCTTGACGAAATTAAGTCTGGCTTTTTCGTGTAGCTACCTGTTGTCGGAGATGGGAAAGTTACCATTGGGGCAAACCGTAAAGAATCACCATAAATTCTCTATCTCCGACAACAACCTGAGTGCTCGCGTGTAGTTGCGCACGTCAAGGAGTTAGATTTAAGGTTTTACGCTTCTCTTGGTCAGTTTTGTCTAGGTTTTGCGATTCCTGCTTTCCTAATGGTAAAAGTCATATATTGAATACAGGTCTCCTGAACACCTGTTGTCGGAGATAGAGAACTTATAATTTTTGAGGCTGCCAGAGGCTAACCTTATCATCATCATCAAGATGACAAGAGGAGTAGGGCAGCATATTGAGTGGATTGAAGTAGTTGACTCATCAGTGGGTGGTGCAGTCTAGAGATCGATAAAACTAGTTAGTAGGCTAGTTGCAGCCTGAGGTGCAGGCTACATGTTGCGCGATGTGCAGGTGATGCTTGGCGACCTTCCCGAGGATTTTCTGCGTGTATCCACGGAGCAGCAGATAGCGACTCACAGACAGACAGCCACTTACATTCAGCCACAGGGTGCAACTATGGAAGGCTTCACAGCGCCAGGGAGCTTTGCAGCGCCCCAAGTCACCCGTCTCAGCATTACTGTGGCACAGGTACTGTTTGTAAGAAATGGTTAAATGCAATACTTTTTGCAATCAAATTTTGTAGTAAAATAGCGTGGCATCTTATTGCCTTTTGTTGTATATTTAGCAAATGTAAACTGGGTGTACACTGTACAGCTGTCATTAAGACGATGGTTGTGTGTCAGTTGTTTACTGCAGGCCACCCACATATAGACTCTGTGCTGTTGTGACAAGGCTCGGCTAAACAAGAACTATGGCCTCGTGAAGATGGACCCGTACTGTCGCCTGCGCGTTGGACACTCCGTCTTTGAGACACACACTGTCAACAGCGGTGGCAAAAATCCTGTCTGGAACAAAGTCATCTATGCGTGAGTGGAACAAAGTCAACTATGCGTGTGTGGAACAGAGTCATCTATGTGTAAGTGGAACAAAGTTATCTATGTATTAGTGGAACAAAGAGTCATCTATGTATAAACATTGGAGCTAGGTTATCTATACGTAAGTGGAACAAAATCATCTATGTATAAGTGAAACGAAGTCAGTTATGTGTGAGTGGAACAAGATCATCTTTGTGTCAGTGAAACTAGTCATCTATGCGTGATTGATCAAAGTCAACTATGCGCCACTTATGCGCGAGAGGCTGCTGCAGGCTGTGTGGTATGCATAAGGCCCCAACCATGGGTGATCTTCGTGCATCATGCCGTGCTGCCTGCATTCAGTGCAGTGTTTGAAGTCTCGTGTGTATTGCTGACTTTGCTGTGACAGGCAGCATGGGTGCAGATCTGCAGTGAAGAGCTACAGGTTCATGAAGTCCCGCATCTGGGCTTTGAATGAATGCAATTGTCTTGATTGCCTCTCATTTGAATTAGTATGGCTGAAGGAAATTGTGCACCTTGCTCGTTGTAGGCCTCTGCCAACAGGAGTCGATTCTGTCTACCTGGAAGTGTTTGACGAGGTTAGTTGCGCTCTATGCTTCTTTATTAACTTTAACAACAATCAGTGTTTGCACAGGAGTGAGCTATTGTCTAATGTCTAGCAGTACGCCTTCATTAAGAATAATAATTGATTTTCATGAGTGCTAACCTTAAAGCTTCTCTCTGCTAAGTGGGCTACGTAGTATTTGTGTAATATTACTACAAATACTAGACTACTAGTATTATTAGCGCTAGTACTAATAGTACTGCTAGACTACTAGACTATTGCTATTAGTGTAGCGCTACTTGTACTATTATTGTTGTACTACTTGAACAATTAGTGTACATAGTACTATCGATCCTGTTGACTTCACGAGTTTTTAACAGTAGGTGTCAGAAAATTTATCTCAGGAAGAACTAGAAAACATGGTGGGAGCCAGTAGGGACTAGAGGGCGACATGAAGGAGCGAGGCATGAATAAATGGTGGCAAAGAATCGGGAGTTATGGGGGGTTTCATCGTGGGAAATGTCCAACGTGCTAGCATGAAAAGTGGACGTAGAGAGTAAATGCTGATGATAATGATGATGAGTATTGCTAGAAGACTTTTTGTATTCTCATTTTGCACAGCTGTCGTTTGCGGCGGACAGTCGTGTGGCGTGGGCGCATATAGTCATTCCGGGGGTGGTGCTGAGTGGGGGGGAAACTGTAGTGGACTGGTACCCCCTCAGTGGGCGCCTGGGAGATGCCAAGGAGGGCTCCGTCAGCCTCACCCTCTCCCTCACCGTCAGTCCTCGTTCTTCTGTTTAGCGCTTCTTCTATTTATTTCATGAACTATATCATTCTTGGTTTTGTTTAGAAATTTTCTAGAAATTGTAGATAGTATAAAAAAAATTCTTTCAGTCTTCGCAAACGTGTGTCTTGTCATATCCGATGTTCTAAGACTCAGAATGTCGAGGTTTTTATCTCTGTTATGCTCGACAATCTATTTTTAACCCTAGTTATCCGTCACTTATAATCCGGTAATGCTATTTAGTTTGCGTAACAAATCTACTTCGTGCCTGCCCACTGTGTAGTGTAACTTTGTCTGATTAGTTTGGTATCGTAAAATGTTCCTTAGATTCAAATATTGTTATAGTAACCTTGGATGTGTGGGTTCTTGAAATAGTTGACTTCAATGAAACGGTGTAGTATAGTGTGTGTAGCGTGTAGTAGTGTTGTACAGAGTGAAGTGGTGTTCGCAGAGTGTGGCCGTGTGTACAGAATAGTATATGGTACACTAAGTCTATGTATTGAGTTTAGCAGTGTTTACAGAGTGTAGTGATACCCTAAGTTTGTGTGTGTAGAGTGTAGCTGCGCCGCCGCTGCTCTACACTCAGCCGCCACTACTCTACACTCACGGGGGGGTCGGTGCTGTCTACGCACCCCCCATGGTGCTCGTGCAGGGGGGGTCCCTGCAGTACGCCTACCCTCCCCCACAGGGTACTGACCATCCTCTCTACGTGCAATTTGTTGTGTAAATCCATGTACTGATGATGATTTACAGATTATGAATGGATAGATTGCAGGCGATAAGATCATAAGATGTCAGAAAAACTGATTAAGTATATAATTCTGAAATAATAATGGATACAGAAAATATAAAAAAATGGGTTTTTCCTAACCCTAAGTCTGAAATCAGTTTGGACAGACTAATATATATATAATGATATTATTTTTATGCACAGTTATAAGATGCTATGTAGTGTGAGTTGTAATTTTATATTACTTTTGGTCTCGTTTGCCAGGTGCAGTGATGATGCCTCAGCCGGGGATGCCCTATCCCCCCCAGTGCGGCCCCTCGCAGCAGGGCCCCCCAGCTGCCCCCCGGGGCCCGGCGTTCAGTGAGGACGACGTAGCAGCTGTGAAGGAGATGTTTCCTGGCGTGGACACGGACGTTGTGCGCTCAGTGCTCGAGGCGCGCGCTGGCGACAAGACTGCTACCATCAACAGTCTGCTGGCCATGCAGGCTGGCTGAGCCTTGTCACTCAACTCTGATCCAATTATAGTCGTTGATGGTCTGTGGGTCATGCAGGCTGTCTGAGCCTGGGCTGCCTGTAACCCTACCTAACATTACCCATAGCGCTGGCCTGTTGGTGGCTGAATCAAGGCTGAAGTACAGTTTGTAATAGAAGACATGGAGTTATTGTGGATTGTGATAATTGTCTCTTGATGCTTGCAGAATGATGGACAGCAGACGAGACATGATTTGTGGCTTCTTCAGTTGACTACTTGACATTACTATGATAATAGTGTAAAACATGAATTGTTTGCTGCACGTTATTTCGCGATTTTGTCTATGAGAAATTTAGCTTCATGTAATCCCTGAAGAACCCTAACCCTAACAGTTTGTTCTGCCCCATTATATATACTTTTGTCGCTAAATTTTTTGCTGCATGTAATTTTGGCGAATTTGACTAATTCGGCTAAATTACAAGCACGCGAAAATTTCATGTTTTACAGTATTTGCCATTGTTTGTTAATGTGTTGTATATTATGTGCTATTTATGATATGTGATGTATTTACCGAACGTTTTAATGCCTATGCAATCTTTAATCTTAATCTTTAATCTTAATCTATGTAATTGCATATCTAATTTCATGCAAGGAAATTTATTATTGATTCGGTATTTAGGCCGAAGGACATCAAAGTACTTTATTAGAGGTTAAATATTTTTCTGATTTTATAGTGTTGTTGAAGGCTGGTACACACATTGCAGCTTATAATGCTCTGCGCTAACCCAACTCATACATTTTTGATCCATTTGCTAATGATAATTTATTCACTGACTGTGTTGGCTATTAGCAATCATTTCTACAAAGTTTTTCTTAAATTATTGCCTACGGTCTCGTTTGTATAACTAGACTGCTGGCTATGTTTTGTTTACCTATCCTGGAATGTCCGGACCGGCGATGGAGTGATGGACACAAAGTCCGCAAACAGTAATTAAAGGATAGTTCGCGAGCGCATTAAGCGTGTCACCTCTCACCAGGTAGCAGTGAATCCCTGGCTCCATATTGTCTCCGGCGTGAACATTAGTGTGGAGTGACCTTACTACATTTTATTTTTTTATTTTTTATTTAACATGTAATACTTACCCAAAGTTGTGACTAAATATCAGAAGCAATGTGTGAAAATTTGAGAGCGATTGTGATATATCTTGATGGGCCCCAACGAGTTTTGAGTTCGGGGGGTAGCAACTTCAGACTCGAGTAAATGCATTTTTTTCCATGTTTGGACTGTCATAAAAGAATTTTGGTAGGGGAAACCATCTAAGACATGGACCGTGACGCGCCTGGCCTCCTTGGAACATCTCCTGCAACTATCGCATGCAAGGTACAAGCTATATGGATAGCGCTTGTAAATATTTCAGAAGAAATCTATTAGAATCTCATGCTCCATTACCGCTCAACTGTACTTTAGCGAATAATTTCAAATCCAATGTTAAATTGCTATTAGAACAAAATATAATAAAATACGCCAAAGTCTAGTTAAGCCATTCCCAAAAAGACCCAAGAAAAACCCCCAAAAACCCATATTCTTTGGTTTTTTTTTGATTTTCTTTGGTTTTTCATGTGTTTTTCTTAAGTTTTTCTTCGGTTTTCTTTGATTATTCTTGGGTTCTCCTTGGGTTTTCCTTTGTTGATTCATAAGTTTGTCATGGGTTTTTCTTGGATTTTTCTTGGGTTTTTCTAAGGTTTTGCTTGGGGATATCTTTCATGGGTTTTTTTTATGCTTTTCCTGAGTTTTTCTTAGGTTTTTCTTGGGTTTTTCTTGGGTATTTCTTGGGTTTTTCTTAGATTATTCTTGAGATTTTCTTGGGTTTTTTTTAATTACGCTTGGGTTTTCATGGGTTTTTCTTGGGTTCTTCTTGGGTTTTTCTTGGGTTTTCTTGGGCTTCTCTTGGGATTTTCTTGGGTTTTTCATGGGTTTTTATTGCGTTTTTCTTGGGTTTTTCTTGGGTTTTTCTTGAATTTTTCTTGGTTTTTTCTTGGGTTTTTCTTGTATTATTCTTGGGATTTATTTGGGTTTCTCTTGGATTTTTCTTGGGGATATTTTTGTATTTTCTTGAATTTTTCTTGGAATATTTTTCAACGTGTCGGTGATTTCATTTCTCGAGTTTTTTTTAAAAAGAACTTTCATAACTTTTGAACGCATTAATGTTATCATATAGAATTTGGGGACCTTGTGTCAAATTATCTCAGCTAAATGATTCCTGACACACACCTGAAAGACAGCTAGAGGACAGCGAAATAACAGCAAAAGACAATCAAAAAACAGTTAAACAACATCTGAAAAACAGCTAAAAAACAGCTGCCACACGGTCAAACAGATTTGCATGCCGGACGGCCCCACTGACGTCTGCATGCCGGACGGCCCGACTGACGTCTTGCATGTCGGACGGCTAAAAAAACAGCTAAAAGACAGCTGAAAACCAGCTAAGAAACAGCTGCCGGACGGCCAAACTGATTTTTCTTGGGTTTTTCTTGAATTTTTCTTGGATTTTTCTTGGGTTTTTCTTGGGTTTTTCTTAGATTATTCTTGAGATTTTCTTGAGTTTTTTTTGGATTACTCTTGGGTTTTCTTGGATTTTTCTTGGGTTCTTTTTGGGGTTTTCTTGGGTTTATCTTAACAGCTAAGAAACAGCTGCCGAACGGCAAAACTGATTTGCATGCCGGACGGCCCAACTGGCTTGCTGGCCGGACGGCCCAACTGACTTGAATGCCGGACGGCCCGACTGACGTTTTGCATGCCGGACGGTCCGACTGGAATCTTGCATGCCGGACGGCCCGAATAATTTACATGCCTAACGGCTAAAAGACAGCTAAAAAACAGCTAAGAAACAGCTGCCGGACGGCCCAACTGACTTGCATGTCGGACGGCCCGACTGACATTTTGCATGCCGGACGTCCCGAATGACTTGCATGCCGGACGGCTAAAAAACAGATAGAAAAGAGCTAAAAAACAGCTAAATGACAGCTAGAAAACAGCTAAAAAACAGCTAAGAGACAGCTAAAAAACAGCTAAAAGACAGCTGAAAAAAGCTAAGAAACAGCTGCCGGACGGCCAAACTAACTTGCATGCCGGACGGCCCAACTGACTTGCATGCCGGACGGCGCGACTGACGTTTTGCATGCCGGACAGCCCGAGTTATTTGCATGTCTGACGGTTAAAAAAACAGCTAAAAGACAGCTGAAAAACAGGTAAAAGACAGCTAGAAAACAGCTAAATGACAGCTAAAAAACAGCTAAGAAACAGCTGCCGGACGGCCAAACTGATTTTTCTTGGGTTTATCTTGGGTTTTTCTTAGATTATTCTTGAGATTTTCTTGGGTGTTTCTAAAATTACTCCTTGATTTTCTTGGGTTTTTCTTCGAATATTCTTGGGTTTTTCTTGGTTTTTTCTTGGGATTTTCTTAGATTATTCTTGGGATTTTCTTGGGCCTTTCTTGGGTTTTTCTTGGGTTCTTTTTAATGCTTTCTTGGGTTTTCTTCGGCTTTTCTTGAGATTTTCTTGGGTTTTACATGGGTTTTTCATGAGTTTTTATTGGGTTTTTCTTGGGTTTTTCTTGTAATGTTCTTGGGATTTTCATGGGTTTTTTTTGGATTTCTCTAAGGATTTTTTTGTTTTCTTGAATTTTTCTTGGAAAATTTTTTAACGTGTCGGTAATTTCATTTCTCGAGTTTTTAAAAAAAAGAACTTTCATAACTTTAAAACGCATTAATGCTTTCGTATAGAATTTGGGGAGCTTGTGTCAAATTATCTCAGCTATATGATTCCTGAAACACACATGAAAGACAGCTAGAAGACAGCGAAATAACAGCAAAAGACAGCCAAAGAACAGTAAAAATACAGCTGAAAAGCAGCTAAACAACAGCTGCCACACGGCCAAACAGATTTGCATGCCCAACGGCCCTACTGACTTGCATGCCGGCCAACCCGACTGACGTTTTACATGCCGGACGGCCCGACTGTCGTTTTGCATGCCGGACTAACCGACTAACGTCTTGCACGCCGGACGGCTAAAAAAACAGCTAAAAGACACCTAAAAAACAGCTAAGAGACAGCTGCCGGACGGCCAAACTGACGTTTTGCATGCCGGACGGCCCGACTGGGGTTTTGCATGCCGGATGGCCCGAATGACTTGCATGCCGGACGGCCAAAAAAACAGCTCAAAGACAGCAAAAGAAACAGCTAAAAAACAGGTAAAAGACAGCTAAAAAACAGCTAAATGACCGCTAAAAAACAGCTAAGAAACAGCTGCCGGACGGCCAAACTGATTTTTCCTGGTTGTTTTTTGGGTCTTTCTTAGATTATTCTTGAGATTTTCTTGGGTTTTTCTTAAATAACTCCTTGGTTTTCTTGGGTTTATATTCGGTTATTCTTGGGTTTTTCTTGGGGTTTTCTTGGGATTTTCTTGGGTTTTTCTTGGGTTTTTTGTATTATTCCTTGGTTATGCTTGGTTTTTTTTATATGTTTCTTGGGTATTTCTCGAATTTTATTTGGGTTTTTCTTGGGATTTTCTTAGATTATTCTTGGGATTTTCTTGGGTTTTTCTTGGATCACTCTTGGGTTTTTCCTGGGTGTTTATTGGGTTTTTATTGGGTTTTTTGGGGGATTTTTTTGTATTATTCCTGGTTTTTTCTTGGTTGTTTCTTGAATTATTCTTGAGATTTTCTTGGGTTTTTCTTGGATTTTTCAGGGAATTTTTTGGTATTTTCTTGAATTTTCTTGGAATATTTTTCAACGTGTCGGTGATTTCATTTCTCGAGTTTAAAAAAAAAAAACTTTCATAACTTTCGAACGCATTAATGTTTTCGTATAGAATTTGGGGAGCTTGTGTCAAATTACCTCAGCTAAATGATTCCTAAAACACACCTGAAAACGAACTAGAGAACAGCGAAATAACAGCAAAGGCAGTCAAAAAATAGACAAAGGACAGCTAAGAAACAGCTGAAAAACAGCTGTAACACGGCCAAACAGATTTGCATGCCGGACGGCCATACTGATTTGCATGCCGGACGGCCCAACTAACTTGCATGCCGGACGGCCCGACTGACGTTTTTCATGCCGGACGGCCAGACTGACGTCTTGCACGCCGGACGGGTAAAAAACAGCTAAAAGACAGCTAAAATACAGCTAAGAAACAGTTGCCGGACAGCCAAACTGATTTGCATGCTGGACGGCCCAACTGACTTGCATGCCGGACGGCCCGAGTGACGTCTTGCACGCCGGACGGCTAAAAAACAGCTAAAAAACGGCTAAAAAACGGCTAAAAAACGGCTAAAAAACGGCTAAAAAACGGCTAAAAAACGGCTAAAAAACG
>JAQIWG010008452.1:0-11419 GCA_034695025.1 Chamaedrilus cognettii | reverse complement strand
TTCTCCAACTTCAGCTTAATTAGCGAATAGAATTAGTGTGGAAATAATTATAAGAGAAGAAGTTATCGAATTGTTCAAAAGCCGCGACTGATTCTGAGCTATGACGCTATAAACACGTTGTGCATTGGTATTTGAGTTTTGAAATGCCAGTGCAGACAAGGCCAGAGTGAAATATAATGAAAATCTAGTACTTATCAGCGAACTAGCCTTCACTCTTATCGACGCGATGGTTTCAAAGTTAATTCTTACAATATTTTAAGAATTGTACACAATTTGAATGCTCCCTTGGATAGCCTATGTTAATTTGGTGCAGTTATGGCAACGTTTCACGATTTAAATACATATATTTAACATCATGTGATCTGTTAACGTGTGGACTATTATTATGCGAAAGCCGACTACGCCGATCCCACCAACTTGGTGTAAATTGACCATTAGTAAATTGGCCAATTTAGGTAAATGACACTTGCGCCTATATCGTCAGCGAATCGCTCACATGCCGGAGTAAAATTATACCACGTGATCGAGCAGCTGTATGGAGCAGCTGCTGTCAAGCGGCATAAACTAACCCTAACCTAACCCTAACTTAACCCTAACCTAACCCTAACCTAACCCTAACCTAACCCTAACCAAACCCCAACCTAACCCTAACCCAACCCTAACCCAACCCTAACCCAACCCTAACCTAACCCTAACCTAACCCTAACCTAACCCTAACCTAACCCTAACCCTAACCCTAACCCTAACCCTAACCCTAACGCTAACGCTAACCCTAAACCATAACCCTAACCCTAACCCCTAACCATAACCCTAACCCTAACCTAACCCTAACCCTACATTTACGAACATTTACATTACATTTACATTTACGAACGAAATGGTTCCACGATCATCATTACATACATACTTGCATCATCACATACATCATCAGCACATCATCTTGCTTCTTAGAAGTACGTGCAAGTTATAGTCTTTCATTAAAGATTTAGGGCAAATTTAATGTTAAATTGATGTCAAATTTGGACAAAATTGAGATATTAGATTTTAGTGAATGATTCTGCTGAGCGCAGTATGTTGATCATCAGCTTCCTTTCGACAAACATCGAAGCGACGCGACCAACATTGTGTGCACCAATGACTGGCTGCGAAAGCGAGAGCCGCATTCTTTGACGTGGGTGTAGTACTTTGTCATGCTTTGATACACATCAGCCTTGCAACGTTGATGGATGGCAAAGCGCACCTTGTGATAGAGAACGAAGTGGACTGGACACACAGCGAGGCACACAGAGTGCGCGTTTGTTCTATTTGACACAAACATGCAGAGCGAACACAATCCGAGCAGCGCTTGCAGTTCCTTGTCGTAAACTGCTGCCCATGGTGTTGTTAGAAACACGGGGAATGCTTCCTCAGCAAACTGTCTATTTCCAAAAGAATGTTTATACGTGTCAACAACCTCGTTGCACGTCTCGAGCGCTGCCTTGTAGTGACGTTGAGTGTAGTAGAGATTGACTAGATACGCTTTGGCGATGAACCAAGATACGTTCACTGACGGACTGTGACCTGGCCACTCTCGGTAAAAGCTCACGCCTCTGACACATTTGACTGCACTGCCTTCTTGCATCTCATAGACAACCAAGGACAACTTGTCAGACGCTGGCGTAGTTTTGTTTAATAATTCACTCACGATCTGTTCACTATTATTCGTGTATAAAAGGCTTTTTGAAAAGTTGCAGCCCTGATTCAAATTTGTATTTGACTGGTTTGACAAAAGGCTGTTTGTCGTCACGCGATCAGTAGCAACAATTTTATGTTTAACTCTGTAGTCAGCGTCGTATTCTATGAATAAGTCGCATATGTATTGAGCACGGATAGTACCGGCTATGCAACGTAAATCACGATCCGTGGATTGATGCAATCTCGTAGCGGCACTAAAGAATTCCTCTGCTCGACGCAGAGATTGTTTTCTCGCTGTGTCACGGATGACCGCCTCTCTGTGACAAGTGAGTCCGCGGTAAACATCAGTCAGCTCTTGAATTAAGGCTGTCCGCAAATCTTGTGAAAAATTATTTGAGCCTAAATCATGGTAGGAGTCGAAATAGTTGTTAACGCGATCTAACACGATAAAACCTTCATGAATCCAAGTCGGCATTTCACAGAAAAGTGTACGCTGAATGAAAAGTTGCTCATCGCGAATGCATAATGCCTCAACTCGTTCGATTAAACGTAAGGACGCAGAAGCTTCATAGAGAGCAATGACGTCACTGGATACGTCCACCAAGTGATCTATCATGTTGTTGGCTGGTATGAAATAGTTACAGCAGAACTTCGACGTCAGCCACTCGGCCATTTCTATCAGCAGTTGCTGTATCGAATGCACCAACGAATGTTCGGCCCAGAATTTTATCGGTCGTTCCTCGCACGCCCACAGCATCAACGTTTTGAAGTAATATGTGCACAAAACTGTTTTCTTTTTCATTTCAGTTTCTCTCTGCGCGATCATCTTGTACACAAGTCTGAGTGTTCGATATACGACTCTCTGTGAGCTCGTCCAACTACGAATGACGAGCAATTCGGCCTTTGAGAAAGAAAACCTCCATTCATTCTTGTTTTTCCTGTTACAACTCAGTCTGTGAGCTACGGAAACAAAGTCGCACCCGTATCTGACGACTTGTTTGATGACAGATTTCAACGGACAGGCGTGACGGCGTGTTCTAGTGATCCACTCGGACGCCTCTACCGGCCAATAAGGACAGTGGACGGCGGGGACACGGTCACGCATCGCTATAATCGACTCAACAATGATATCTTTGCTTCGCATGATTTCTGGCAAATATACAGCCAAAGTGTTACGTCTATCAGCAGCGCTCCCTTCTGTGTCTACGATATGCTTTAGTTCTGCGCCGCTCTCCACTTCAATCAGTCTCGCGTAGCCGGGGTGCACGCCGTCTGTATAAATCCTGTACACTCTTCCGTTGTACTCGCCTGGGTTGGGCGAGAAAGTTAGGCGCTGTGTGAGCGAGAAAGCGTAGTCGTCAATTGAATAAATCATATAGTCCACATCCATTGTATCATATTTCAGGCCGCATTCGTCGAGGCTCTCAAAGTTATCCGATATTTCGGCTCTACTGCCAACTATCATTCGTCGCTTTGATTTAAACTGTCCGTGGTGGACGAGCTGCTGACAGAATCTCTTCAGCTCGTCTTCTGCAACAGCGTCCTGCTCCGTCATCGCGCAGTCGTTGTCCTCTCTGCTCATTACAGCCTGGGCACGCAGTGGCCTGCTTGCACTCATGTGCTGCGTCTCAACTAAAATGAGTCATATGACATTGTAGACTAAGTTTTCTGTTTGGAATGCTGAGTGAATTAGGGCCTACAGAGATGACGAAAACTCTATAGGCAGCATTGTGACTTTTAACTATCGCTAGATATAGGTTAATATTAAAGTATTATAGCCTAGTTAACTTTCGACAGTAGCCTATAATGACATTGTTATATCGGTCTATTATGTGATTTACGTCTGTTGCACAATTTAAAAAATAATCTGCAATAATATAGCGAGGCCTAATGCCTCGATAGTCACATATTCTACTGTAATCGGTGAAATCATATTTTCCATAAAATAAAATTTTCGCTGCCCAAGAAAATTAAACATCGCAACTGTAAGAATTAAGGGCTAAAATTATTGAATAGCTTATATGCTCAACACGAGTGGACTACAGCTTACCGTGCGGTCTATATAATACAAGGTGTTCGAAAAAAGCAGAACCGCTTAGCTATGGATGTACATGTCTCTAGTATCTACGTCAATACTGGTGCGAATTGTGTCAAAGTTTAACCTGTTTTGTCCCAGAAATAAAGGCACACATCCGATCTCTAAGCATTCAGCGTTTCAAAGTGTCTGCCGTTACCATTGACGCGAGCGCGCAGAGGTGCACAGAGGTGCCATAGCCGCGCAGCGTTATCCATGACGCGGGCATCGAATTCCTTCAAAGTTGTTAGTTCGTTACAGAACAATGCTCTTGAATGTATTTGCCTTCTGAATAACATGTTTTTTTTAGCCTACATATGTCCTGCATCTGCAATGATCATATTTACTAGTCAGCGCTCATTGCGTGGTTGATGTGCAGATTTGTTCAGTGTTCACGGCATGAAGGCTTAGGGTGGATTCTATAGACGTACCTATGTTCCCACCCTTATATTTACCTTAGCCTAGGAAACAATTTAACAGCAGTCCATAATTGCCATTCAAATAAGCTTTTTGTTCGACCCCCGGGTGAAAGAAGCCAGTAGATCCTTACTGCGTCCAACATGTGAGTTGTACGAGACACACACTACCGCATCCACCACAACCGCCGTGGTCTGTCGACATGTCTGCCACGATACCCAGGGGGCATGAAATACGAAATACCCCCCGATAGAGAGAAGCCCAGAGCTCCTCGGTGGGAACAACAGGGTTCGCGAAACTTGAAGCCAGGGCTACGCTAGTCGGGGAGCATCAGGGGGTGTGCCGTCAAAGTCAAAGTTGGCACGCAACGACGTGACGTCATCCATGACACATCAACAGCTACCCATCACGTGGCTGAGCATCTATGTCCCCTTGTACAACGCAATTTTTCTATACGCATGTTAAACATTTATTGCGCAGCGATTTGTAGTGTGACACCGCGTACTTAATACGGCCATACTATTTTGACTTAGGTCTAATGGGGAAATTTGCCGTTGCGTGTCTAATCGATAAGTTTATTCTGCAGAGCAGCTTGTGAGCCTGCATGATTATGTGGTAGGCCTACACACAGGTGTCTGAAACTGATCGTATTCGCATCACTGAAAATAGAGAATGCCATATAGGCCTACACACATGCTGCAGGCACACTTGCCAGTGTTTTGTTGAGCAGTGAAGCGACTTTGTCATTCTGGACTTTGCTTTAATTCAGTGCCCTCACTAATTGAGCAGAACAAGCCAGACAACGCAGTTCACAATCCCGAAATTTTGTCCGAAAATTTTCAATGCAAAAGATAACATTGGTTTGAAAAAAAAATGTTTAAGGAAAACAAATTCTTTGATGGCCTTAGAACCAGTTGTCGATTACACAATCTGGTCAGGAAAGGGGAGAACATTTGGTGACATAAATGTTTTTGATAAAATACTTCTTCAACCCCCACCCCCTCGTAATGTTTGCAAATGCTGAGAAAAATATCGAGCAATTCACGGCATTTTGTTTGCAGAGGATCATCGAGCAAAATCCGTTCACTAGTGATAACACTGTTTTGACCCTGCATGTCTACGAGTGTGCTGTAGTAGCTTATCACTGGTCGGTGTAGCCTACATGTAGCCTATTATGAGGCCTACACTATAACTTGGAGGATGTCTCGCTCAACAGGACTACAGTATCCGTTAGGCCTACTATCCGCCGATGCCATAGGGTTAATATCCATTCACAAAAGATCATTATTATTGAAAACTTTCACATCCACCTATAAGCTTAGTCACAGCATAGCCTAAGAATACAATGTAGCCAATGTAGTCAACATTGTGGTTGAATAGAACGAGTCAGGTTGACACTTCGGACTGCAGACTTGTTTTTGGCAGTCCATGCATGCCACATACATGTGCAAGGGATAGGCCTGCAGGCTAATCGCGAGTTTCCGAAGCGGCGCGAGACGCGACCATGCGCAAGTTTAGCTAATCAATTGTAGCTGTTCGCATCAAGTGATTTGCATACATGTAACTTAGGCAGCGGAGAACTTTGACGATAGGAGGAGCATGGCTCAAAGATTTGAAATAACGATATAACCCGTCATTGGGCCATCAATGCGTGTTGGACCATCACTTGCGTGTTGCTGCTTTTATTTGCAAAAGGCCTTACATACATGTAATTTCAGTACAACGAGTGTGAAGAAGATATGTACAGATGGTTGGGCACTACGTTAGGTCTAAGCCGTAATTCAGCACCGCAAGTTTGCAGTGGTTTAACCTATTGAACCTAAGCCTACATGTATCTGTTCTGCAACACCTGAGTGTTAAAGAATACTATGTTCATTTTTAGAGTTCTTAAATATGACTTTATTTTTTTAGCATTTAAAGATGTTGCACAGCACATGTTTGGTGAGTGCATGTTTGTATAACTATGTGCGGTGTATATGCGTGCATTATGTCAGACCAGCCACAAGTTATCCTGCTGTTCAAGAGATTAGGCTGGGGCAAAACCGGAGTTTTGCGCTTTCAGAGAACCCCCAGATGTTACAGTTATAAGTTATTAATGCATTATTATTAATAGTCTGCATGCTTTAGCTTATATGCCTACATGTATATATGTACTCAGTAATTGCTGTTGGAGACAAAGAGCCATTAGCCTACACCACGGCAGGGCGTATCCCGGGCCTGGATGTAGTCATTATACTGTCTGCACTGGTTGACACGCCAATCGCGCGAACGCATGCCCATATATGGTGACGCAACGCAGTCATAACCATATAAGGTATCGAACGAGGAGTCAAGCCTACGCTAGGCGTGCAGCATGCTAGCCTGTGTTGGGTGTGGTGCATGCTAGCCGCGTAACTTCATATCCATATATGGTCCTGACTTGCGACCAGGCCTGAACGGGCGGTGGCCTGAGCGGAACCACTAAGCTGTCTGGTATGTGCGTGGGTGTTTGGTGAAGTCATGGAAATTTACCATGACCTATGGCATGATGTGGGATCAGCCAATGGCAGCGATGTAGCTAGATTCTGCACTCGGGGTTAATGATCGGACGATCAGCCAGGACCAATCAGGGGCTCGAACGATCGCGTGATCCAGGGCGGGGATCCATGTGGAGGTCACCGAGGGTGAATTCCTCAAGGTGTTGCTGACGCAGAAGCGCCCACCTAATTAATAGCCACTGTTCGCCTCTTTCCTTTATAAGGCGCAGCGCCGCAACCAGGGTCAGAGAACTCAGAGAAGGAGAACTCGGAAGAAGGACTCAGCAGAGGCGTGAGCGCTTGCTAGGGTAGGCTAGGCTTGCGGTGCGTTGCGCGCGGTGCGCGTTGAGTCGTTACTATTTACTCTATTCTATTAAAACTGCAGTTGTGCATTTGCGCGTTGAGTCTTAGCAATATAACCAACACGCTAGGCCTAGGCAGTTGATATATGTAGGCAAATAGAATCGGCTAGATTCCCCCCTAATATAGTGATTGCAGCAGCGCCCCCTCAGCACGCACTGCAATAGTAGTCAGAACAATTTACAATATCGTTAAAGTACAGGATGAAAAGTAACGGACCAAGAATTGAGCCTTGAGGCACACCATATGTTATGCTTTTGAAACTAGATATAACACCATTTAAAGCAACACATTGTCGTCTATCAGTAAGATAGCTATTAAACCAGTTCAGAGCCACCCCGCGAATTCCATTGTGTTCCAGTTTTCCAAGTAAAATGTCATGATCCAAAGTATCGAACGCCTTTGATAAATCCATAAATATCCCAATAAAGGGCTGATTTTTGCCTATAGCTAGGCTAATTTTATCATACATATTAATTAAAGCCATATAAGTTTCATCTGGTCACAACGCGTAAATCCAAAATGGCCGCGCCCGTGCTCTGAGTCTTATTGTCCTTTTGTATTTTTCTGCTCTGTTTGGGCGTACTCCGATTTGATTGAGTCGTTTATACCAGAACTTACAGACGATTAATTTCATATTAATTATAACTGGATAACGGCTGCCGCCATGCCGGCCGTCAAAAGAGCTCACTTCTTAGACCGTGAAAGCAGGACCATAGAAAGGGGTAAATCGTCTGTCAGGGATAAACAATCCAAAAACGACTCAGCTAAACCGGATTGCATTGAATGCTGCTCGGCTACAACAACTTCAAATGCTCTGCTCTGCGGCATATGTGACGAGACGTACCACGCCAACTGCAGTGGCTCGGACGGACTGTCTTTCGGTCATGTGCAACTACTCACCAACGTCGGCTGGACTTATATCGCATGCACTGAGGGCACTAGATCCGCTTTCGATAAACTCCAAGCGAAGAATTCCCGACTCAATCAGCTTATCGCGCAGCTTACCCAAAGTGTCTCGAAACTCGAAAAATCTAATAGATGCAGTCTCCGAAATTGTTCAAGTGCTTCACTAGTCGCGTCATCTTCAAGCGCGATTGCAAATGGGTCTGGGTTGGGCGGGGATTATATAAAGTCAGATTCTGTGCAAGAGTGATGACACAGTACCGTTTCCCCATCTTTAGTCGCTTTTTACGACTCGCCCGGGGAGCTCTGGGCTGCAGGCCAATTTTTTTCCCGGCCTACCAGATACAGAGTTATTAGATTAGGGTCATCAGTGGTCATTATAGTCGTCTGCATACCTAACTGGGGGAAGCTATTATCCTCTAGCCGATACTAGCCTATTACACATATAGTCTTGTGCTATATCATAGTATTCACTGCTAGTACATGTAGTTATCACTAATAAACCACGTGAAATCTTAGTAATTAACGTTGCCTTAAAGTAAGCCAAACAATAGGTTTTCAAACGTTACATGGTGTCAGCAGTGCTGATATCTACTAGAGTGGTCTTAAAAGTGATAGGCAAATTAAGAGCTTAAGTTAGAGATAGACGCAAAGCCTGAACGTGTAGCTAGCTAGGCTAAGTGTAAAACCGTCAGTGAGATCAGGTCTTATGCCTAGAAAAGTTTATTTTTCACACTTTAAAGCAATTTAAAGTTTGGGATCCATATTAGGGCGTCTGTGACGTTGTCTATACCGTTGCCGCCGCCGCTCAATATGACCGGCAGTTTGGCGAGCAAATTGGAAAACATTTAAGGTGATGTGGAATAACTACGAAACGGCAGCGGGTCTAGGCGAAAAAGAGACTGAAATGCGTACAGTCACACTTCTTGCCTGTATCGGGGTGGACGGATTCCAGCTGCACGAGTCGCTCTATTTCGCGGAAGATGAACGAAGATCGATAAGATGCTGGAGCGTCTCGAGCGACACCTCATTGGGGAGGTGAACGAGACGTTTCGAACGATTCAAATTTAATCAGCGTAGTCAGGAGCAACACGAAGGTATCGATGTATACGTGAGTGTGCTGCGTACGCTCATCAGACAGTGTGATTTTGAGCGCTTGAAGATTCGTTGTTGCGAGCTGGCTATAATATTTAGATATAAGAAATTACCCGTTGGGTCGTCAGTCTCGCCTGAAAAATGTATCATAAGGTTCAATGAAGCATTGTCGGGGCTGGATGGAATCGCGACGATAGCGGATGATATTATGGGGGCGAAGAGAAAATATCGAACAAGCAAAACAAGATTGCGACGAAAGATTGCTTTAAAGTGACAGGTTCTTTTGCACACGGCTTGCAAGCGAACACAAAACTGTTAGTACGCATGCACTCAGTGTGTGCCGGTGCACCGAGGCGCCCAGTACGCGTGCGCTCGATGCAGCCACATTCTCCAGTGCAGGACGCAGTTAGTCCTGTCTAACACATGGACGTCTGCTGGACTGCCGTCCTCATGGGCTATTACCAGCACACATTGCTCCACCTGGATATACACACATAGAGGCACACTGGCGGGGAGAGCGACAGAGCGACATACACAAACATACCATCATTTTCATGAGCTATCACTGGTACATACTGCTCCACCTAAACACAGAGACATACGTAATGGCCGAGAGACAAAGACAGAGGCAAAGAGAGATATCTGGCCAGAGACTGAAGTACTGCCGGGAGAGACCGAGAAAGGCACAAACACAACAAGCAAGGCATCCAATAACCAGAATTCAGCTTAGCTTTCATGAAATGGGTGTAGCGTTACGCCTCCTTGTTATGAAACAGGCGTCCTTTGACGCCTAAGCTTTTGAAAAAGATCGAGTAGCCAACAAAACCGGCTGCATCACGTTATATTTCTTCTGAGAAACGTTTCTGCCTCTGAGAACACGCGGGGAGGGGGCGAGGGATGTTGATGGAAATTTTCAAGGCCTTCTTACCAGTTTTTGTCTATTTTCATTAGTCTGAGTAAGTGTCACAGCTTCAAAAGCACCTCTATTTAATGCATATATTTAAATAAAAGTTGAAATGATAAATTATAATGGTAGAGTATAGCCTAAAGTTTCTCATGAGCTGTGTAACTAAGCAGTTCTATAGACTACACTCTGGTATTGGTAAATTAGAGGCCGTCATGACAGATTTATCACTTCCTGTACAGAAACGACTATGTGTGTGTGGGCTGCTATTCTGGACAGCAGGCCATACGCTGGCATTGTATAGAAGCTTTCAACAGTAATGCATCATGCTGCATGTATTCTGTTCAGGGAGGTCTAGCCTCCGGGCCACTTGGCTGACTATATAAGATAGAAATTTTACAGTGAGAGGACTGCTACTATCCTGTTTTACTACTATTATACTATTGCTATACTCAAAAATTAGGTGAGTTGGAGTTTTGATTATTCTAATAGTAAGAAGAGAACAACAACAGAACAATAATAATAGGACAGTAACAGAATAATCAATAGTCGCTCTGCAAATAAAAGAAGTCTAATCTTCAGATCCAATAGTCAAGATAGCAACTCAGAAAATATCAACAGCAGCTCAAATAATCTTGTGTAGGCGAGATTTTGAGGATGTCATCAAAGTTAAATCTGCAGCCAAAGCGAAAAATACCGAAGAGAACTCGAAGAGAACTGAGTTCTCTTCGAAAAATACTGAAGAGAACTCGAAGAAAACTGAGTTCTCTTCGAAAAATACCGAAGAGAACTCGAAGAGAACTGAGTTCTCTTCGAAAAATACCGAAGAGAACTCGAAGAGAGCTGAGTTCTCTTCGAAAAACACCGAAGGGAACTCGAAGAGAACTGAGTTCTCTTCGAAAAAAACCGAAGGGAACTCGAAGAGAACAGTGCGGCGGCTGCGCTCTGCGTCGCGCGCATCGCGCGCGTAATTTCATTCGCTAGGTGGGTGACGCGTTCGCGTCGTCTTCGCTTTCATCGATGATCGTCGCAACTTCAACTTTTTTCATCTGCTTTGTTTTCAGCCTAGAATAGGCTATGAAATTTGGGAAAAAAAGTTAAAAATGGAAAAGTGAAGAAAAACGACGGGGGACGCTTGTCGCCGGCTTTTTGGAAACTTTTCCGTTTTTTCGGCACCACTCGTTCGATATGAAGAAATTCGATATCATATCGAGCCATCCGCGTGAGGGATCGACCCCCCACGCTCCCTAAAAATTTCAGACAGAACTAGCAATCCGTTTCAGAGATACACGATGAAATGCATTTTTATAGGTAAAAAAATTTACGCCGAATTAGCATTAAAAATGATGCCGAACGTGGTGCCAGTACCAACACTATGCGCTTCAGACACGACGCGAAAAGGGCTAAAATCGTATGACGAATGAAAATCAGTCAAAATTCCATTGCCCATTCGTTGGAAACACTCCCCCCGTC
>JAQIWG010008451.1:0-11420 GCA_034695025.1 Chamaedrilus cognettii | reverse complement strand
TAATTTGGTGCAAAGTGCAAGTGGACCGCTCTAGATTTCTATGGTCAAATTTTATTTTTTTTAATTTCTTAAATAAAAAAATTTAAATTTAAATTTATTTTTTAAAGTCGCGCTACTACTCGGTTCGTATCCGGATCCGGCAAATAGTATATCCAAATACTCGGACTCGGTACTCGGTGGAAATTGTCTACTCGGTTATGCCCTACTTATCAGACAAAAGTTAAATGAAATCTAAGCTCATAGCAAGTGGCACTATTGCAAAGCAGAAAGAACAGGGCATGTAGAAAAGTAACCAACAGGACGGTGCTCCGGAGGGGTGCGGAAGGGATGTCGTACCTTGATAGAGGACCCGTCCATGACAGGGAAGCACGATCTCCTTGGCCCAGAGCTCCACTGTCATCTGACCGTTGTGATCCGAGTTGTCATATCTGATCTGTGCACCAGCAACAACCTTTTTAATTAAAACTGCATCTCACCAAAAAGAAATACAGATTATATTGATTAGTCATTTCTGCCTAACATTCGACTGATAACGGAACAGGTTCTAGCTCATTGATTGTGAAAAGCACATACAGAAAATATTAAGGTGGAAGACCGGAAGAGCGTACAATGATGTTGAAAAGGAAGCAGTCGGGTGTGTTGAGGTGCGTGAGTGCCTTGAGATGAACCGTCTTGACAGCAAACTGGAGCCTCACGTCCACCAGCCTGAAGACAATATAGCACCGCATAGCAATCTAGCGACTCATAATATAGCACCGCATAGCAATCTAGCGACTCATAATATAGCACCGCATAGCAATCTCGCGACTCATAATATAGCACCGCATAGCAATGTTGCAACTGTCAAGACAGCACCGCATACAAATCAAGTGCCGGTAACTCACAATACAGCAGAGCAGCGATCTAACGACTCACAATATAGCACACCGTATCAAATTTCGCAGAGCGACATAAATATGCCAAGAAAACAATGAGTGCAATAAGGAATGAAGATCACTTGTGTAGAGTGGTGCGCCTGGCAGGTGTCAGTACCGGTCAAAGTCGATCGTTTCATTGATGAGAGCAAGGTACTGCCGTGTATCATAGGTCGGGGGCGATGAAGAATTGCCCCACTGCACCGGTAACATGGGGAAACACTCTGCACCACGCACAAGACCATGTTCTCAACTATAGATAAACTACAATCACAATCAATACCAAGCCTACTAACGAATCAAATATTGCCTAATAGCTTCTAAGCATTGTACAAACAAACACAAATTTAAAGCACAAGAAATCGTGGCTCTGTAATTGATTGACAAAGGATGTGTGAATATACAAAACAAAGGACATCATGAGAGTAGCAACCACTAAATTGTTCAAATAAAGAACACTGCAATGTTAAAAAATTATCCCCCATTCAAAATAGCCTTTTTGAAAAGAATAATTTAAATTCGGTGCATATAAAAATTCAAAACTTACTATATTTACACTGTCCGATATGATAGCAAGTTGTGAAGATTCCTACGTGTTTCCTGTGTGGAGTCAAAGAGAAATGACTCATTGAAGGCGTGGATGTAGCCACTGCGGTAGTGTCGCCGACACAACTCCACCGGCACCATGTAGTCATTCTCTCGTGTGAAGTCGTAGGTCCCTATCGCCAGCTCCTCTGTCAGGCTGTACTGAACACAATCACACACCAGCACCATAATCATCGCAGGCCTACAGCCCTACATACCACAATCAACTAATCAATGGAGTCTAAAGAATTCACTCCAGTATGTCAAAATCAGTGATAAAATATGTAGTTGGTGCTAACTGAATTTCGGCTATTCAATAGAACACACAACTTGTTTAAATATAGATGTACTTGCAACCGTACTCAGTCACAGTTTGTCGTAAATGAAACCGAGTATCTCTGAGGCTCACGGCCGATGCATAGCAATCAATTCTCATAGCAAATGATTTTTCATAGAAATATTTTACTAGTTTTTGTTTCATTCAGCCAGAAGTCCATCAAAATCAGTTAGATGCTCTGATAAACGCATTATCACGCTATCTCTGTCCTGATCGACACCTGTGTGAGCGCGTAGTCGACAGACGCGTAGAACTGTGGGATGGTGTAGATGGCGAAGGCGCCCCCGTTTGGGGGGTAGGGCATGGTCTCGGCGGTCGCGTCCCAGCCCTTGAGGTAGAGGTGTCTGAAGGCGACGGTGCTTGTTTCCAGGAAGTCAATGTGCGACCCTCGCGACACGCCAAACATCACCAGCTGTGACACAGACGCGACCGCGCGAATAATATATCATAACATAACAATTGTCTCCGGCTTTGTCTCCAATTCTGGGGCATGTTCGTTTTAACATGGGTTAGGCGCTTTTTCTGTAGTTGGATTTTTGCGATCGGTATCTATTACAGATATATTCTTTTATAATCGCACACTGGAAAAAAAGTAATCCCATTGATTCATTAATTATGATATATTTCTTATTCATAGCTCTATAACTATGGTTACATGTTTTTATAGTTTGTAGAAAGCAACTGACTGCGGTGAAAGATACAAGAAGAGCGAATGTGAGACTGGACCTGTGAGGTGACGAGGAAGATCTTGATCAGCTGCAGGATCAGCTTCCACGGACAGATCCGCTTCATTCGGAACTTGTCGCAGGGGTTCATGAAGAAATACTTGAGCCTCCGTCTCAGCTCGTCTGCTTGCCTCGTACAGACACCAATCTCTTCCATCCCCCCTCGCGGCGGGTCGGTGCACTCCGACGGCGTATCCGTGCTTAACCTCGTGGCCAGTCCATTGTGACGCTGAGGGGTGGCAACGTCTGAATCAACTCCTGACGCCATATGATTGGTTGGTGCTGGTCCAGCGTGGAGGGAGGCGCGATCGGCGCCCAGGGAAACCCCACCAATGCGTCAAACGACAGACCCCGCTGGCTCCCTCTCCCTACTGCAAGCGTTAATTCTGCACTGGGAATAATAAGGAACATATCACTTCAAATGTAAAACTTCCAGAAAATGTGCAATAGGATTTTATTAAAGTGGCTTACTGTAAAACTTCATCGAATTCAATGCGATCAAACTAGTTTGTCAAATTAAGCAACAACGATTGTCAATTTGATCAATGCATGAACTCTCACTTATAGCTATGTGGCAAGATTTGCATGAATAAACTCACCGGAGGTCCCAGTTTGCCTAATTCTCAAATCTTTGTCATTGTCAAATCAAACAGCGATCGCCGCAAAACATGTGTCGATCAGCTGATTGACCGGAAGTAAACAAAATAATTCAAACTCTTGGTCTCGGTCAAATTCTCGGTTTCTGCGCATTTTTATTTTATTTTTCATACGTTTACTTAAAATGACCCAACGTTAAACTATGAGGCAGTCAGCCTCGACGAGTGTGTCTGGTGTCGCGCTATTTTGAAGCCTTTTTCACTTTTTTTTACAAAAATGCAGCAAAACCAATGAGGTATGATTAGGAAATAGGTCTACTGATCAATTTTAAATTTGTAGCGAAACTGCATTCTAGATCCCTGCTCTAAACTTTAAGTTAATTTTGAGATGCTTGTTAATCAGCAGGCCTATTCAATAATAACCAGACCAGAGCGTTACCAGATAGGGCCTGAGTTATACCTTGGCAATTAATCTTTATGATACATAAATGTAAGGAAGGAGGAAGGAAGCTAATTAAAAATCCTAGTTGATAGCAGAGTATATTGTAAACCATGAATTTTTTGCTGCATGTTATTTTGGCGGTTTTTGCCTCAGAAATTTTTCTGTGCTTCATTTTTGCGCTTTTCAGGCCTTCCTATTATAATATAGCTTCTGCCGCTTTATTGCTGCATGTAATTATGCTGAATTTTCCCAATTCGCGAAATTCGTAAAAGGACATGCACGCGAAAATTTCATGTTTTACGATAATTAGTGTATGACATAACATAACAAACACGCAAATAGAAATAGAACAGCTAATAATCCGATAGTAACATTATTATGATTAGATAATAATCACAGCTAGTTATCAGATCTTGCTTCCAGCTTAGCGATAATCAATTTTTATATTAGTACGAAGTAATTAATGCGATACAAAACATTTAACAAGGGCTAGCAAACTCCCTGCGTGTGGAGCCATTATGATTCACATATTTTTTAATTGCTCTGTGCCAATTAGAAATAAATAGCTAATTACAGTAATTTGTTACGTAGGCTAACAAAATTACTTCTTGGCCACGTAGAAATTGAAGGCTACTAGTAACAGCCTTCAATACATGCTAGAAGAGGATTAACTATATGCTGAAAAGAATTTGTTTCAAAAATATACATATATGAACAGAACAAGCGACATAATTGCATGGCGCGTGTGGCTAAATACTTCAGAATTATTGCATTCAAAGTTAACTTGAGCGCACAAATAAATATAATTTACGTCAAAAGTTCAAGAATGGCCTAGCGGTCATGAAAGTGGACGATGCGGCACAATATGACAAGTATAGTAAGTATAGTACAAGTAAAGTAAGTAAGTATACTCTCAGTAGTGAACGACGCCACTATCAAACACACAACACTGGAGAAAGGAAACGATATTTATCGGCACTGACCCTTCAATGACAATTTTGGTGTTGTTTTCATTTAGGCATCTCTTAATGTAACAAAATATAACACGCTCATATTCTCATCATCTGCAGCCCGACAGAGTAGTCAACAGCAGTCTGAAAGAAAAAAAACTATCCGAGAAAAATATAATAACCAACTCAAGAACGCTCTTCACAATCCAAACGTAGGACTGAAATGCTCTGAAAATAAGCTAGAAACCCGTTAATTGGTTCCGAAGTTATTGCGGTTCAAGTTTCAACGGCTTACAAGGAGTCTTCCTCCCACCAAAAAAATGCTCAATAATAATCCCTGGCTATCTGACAGATATTTTGCGAAGACGCATTGGAAATTTTGCAGCCTCGAGTGCATTGTATTTTGTATACCTTGGGGCAAAAATCATGCAAATAGGATGCATGATTTTTCTAATTGTGATTCAATAAGTTGTCACGATTCGAGTTATGTGCTTCATTTAGCACCTCCCCCCAGCCCTAAATATTAACCAACAAAGTGCACAGATCAGAACACTGAAACAAGCATTGCCTGCCGCGCAGCATACACGACAAGTTGCTGGTAGCCTATTGTCAAGAATAAAAACGATTACCATAAATAAAATAAGAAAAGTATATGGTTTACATAGAAGAAACAGGAGTGCAAGAAATAGTTGATCATACAATTTGGCAACAATACTGCGATAACTGAAAATCAGATCTACTGCGAGAAAAAGACTTAGATCAGAGACTTGAAAACTGTGCAATAGCTTCATAGATTCAAAATTTGTCAGAATTTATATTACGGGTATAGGAAAATTAGACATTCTAATGTTGAAAAAGGCGCTTTGAGAGTACAACGTGAAGTTCATGATTTGAATTTAGTCTAAAAGTGAGTGATAGACAGTGAATCTCCTTGATTTAGAAAAGTGCTGGGCTCCCCCCGCGCTGGTCGTGAGTACTGCAAGGGGGGGGGGTCGTCACCAGCACCCCACCTTCACCCACTCATGAGTTTCGTTCATCGTTCAAACATGGAAAATCTCTTTCAAAGAGAAAAATTTAACTTTTCTTACCGACTTGGCACTTTCATTTGGAGACCATAAAATTAATTTAAATAATCCCTGCCGCCCAAGCTATGTAGTTTAAGCCTTACGCACTGTTCTCTGCAACATTTCAATAAAAATAAACACCATAATAATTATGCTCCAAAAACGACATTATATCTTGCATTTGACGAAGCAAAGTAAGTAACAATATCATATCTTGGTGTAATTCATATATCGAACCTTTTAACAAAAACTGAAAATTAATAGTCTAATGCTGATGCATCCACAAACATTTACGCATCATTCAATACACACAAAATAGAATAAAGTGTACTGGCATTACAGGCTGAAGATCTGAAGATCTGAAGATCTGTTAGATCTGAAGCCAAGTGATAAAGTTATAGGTTAAGTGGCGATTGGTGAACAGTGTTATTACAGAACAAAACCCTCTATCAAAAATGAAAAACTGCAAAAAAAAACTAGGGTTAATGATTTTATATAGAGATTGTTCTTGGCACCGATACAAATACAATACTTGATTGTTCCAACTCTGAACAAAGACAAAATGTAACATTTAGCATAATCGCAGCTGATGCAGTCATTCAGATCCTCAATCATTTTTTGTCATTTATTGGAGCTCCGTTGAAGAAATTTATAATGGGCCAAAATTGATGAAATCTCTTACAAATGTCACAACCAAGCGACACGGCGACAGCAAGGTGTGAATACCTGCAGAGCTATAAAGTACACCGGTGCCCCTCACCACTTGGATATTGAATGAGAAGGATCATCACAATAATGCAGCTTGAAGACCCAAGCATTCTGCACTTTCTAGGGCAAGCTATGACTCGTAGTCTACGCTCCTACCCTAGTGTAGCCCATCACCACTTGCAATACATCAATATCATAGGAACTTGTCCCACTTGGTTCCACTTGGTCCCACACAATAACACCATGGTGAGCAGCACCGAACAGCTCAGATCAATATCCATAGATCCACAAACATTTCAAGCATCCACCGTCGGCTGTAAAGCACTTTGCTAATCAGGATTCACCTGATAGTTACAGTTTACCTAATCGGATCTTGCCTAAAATGCAAAATAAAAAGCCAGAGAGAAACTTAACCTAAATATTTATAGGTCTAAATGTAACCTGAACTAAAACCATAATAAATAAAGAAGTTCTTATATGAAGTCTGAATAATCTAAATATGTAGTCACAAGATGTCAGTCTGATACCGATTCACCAGTCCAGCCTATACCTAACACAAACAAAAACACTCTGTTGCACGCCTACTGAAGAGAATTGATAGAAAAATAGAGGCGCCACATTTGGTTGAAGCGCCACATACTGAAACAACAGAATGGACTTCAAGCATAAAATAGGTTTCCATTATCGCTCACACCAGTCAGCATCATTAGCTAACGGAGCGGTCATTGGCTGCATGTGTGCACAGCTGAAGCACAGGAAGATATTCATCAATATATCAAATGCAAAACACTCAAACAAACATTAAGTCCATTCAATTGCATACAACGTCTACTGAAAGCAGCATATCAAAATTGGTTCACTAACGTTTGACATCATATATTCAGCCATTAGAGACCAAATGCAGCAAAAAGCAGACATACTGACCTTCATGAAATAGCTTTAAATATCAACAGTTTACGCAAAATGATAAGGAACAATAACGCATGCCTACGAAGCATCCTCAAAGTAGCCCTTTTCCGCAACCAGACATGCCTCAAGTACAGTGTACATACAGCCTCTGTAGTCTGTACAGTATACATTATAGCGTGTGACAAGCATCAAGTTTGTAGCTTTTTCCAGAGCACCGCACACTTGGAGCACACGGCCCTCAGTAGCAGCCACAGATGCTAGGTGTGCTAGTGCGCGGCTGTGACTAGAAGACGTACGGAATCATCTTGTAGGGCACACGCCTGCAGTACTCCTCCCAGGCCTCCCCGTACTTCTCGCGACACTTGGCGTCGTCGCGGAACGTTCTGTGCACTAGCAGCGTCACCAGCCACACAAAGTACGAGTACGGCATCGCGTGATTGGCCAGCGCCGGGGCGGTCCACAGAAAGGCAAGCGCCAGCTCCGGCACGTAGTGGAAGTGACGCGCAACGCCCCAATACCCAGACACCAGCAGGAGACTGGTGCGCTTCTCGCCCGTCTCGAGCCTGTACTCCGCCTTGATGACCTCGGGGGCCTTGCCCCAGACTAGACACTTCCCCCCGGTGCGCCTTACCTCCAACTTCTGCTCGTCAGCCAGGTAGTTGATCACGCAGCTTGCAACACCAAAAATCAGTATGGCCGCGCTCACCCCGGTACCCAGAGGCTTGGCGTGCGTCGCCAGATACATGCTCACGGATGCGTACAGCCCTGGGATGAACACCAGACAGCCCCAACAGATGTAGAACCCGGCCCGGTCGAGCATGATGTCGATGGTGCGCATGTAGCCTGACTCCCACCAGAAAAACTTTGCGAAGTAGACATTGTAGAGTGCGAAGGAGACCCATGCACTATCAATGAAGCCGTGCAGCTCGTAGTTCTTGAGCGTGAAGATGGCGACGAGCAGCGGCCAGACCGTCATGCCAAAGCGACAGTTGGTAAACACCTTGACGTCGACGCCAAGCACGCGCGGGTACAGCTCCGTGCCCCAGTAGTAGTCGAAGACAAGGTTTCCTGTGGTGCCACTGTCCGTAGAGGAGGGCATCACAAGGCCCTTGACATGCAGAAGGATACAGAGCCCGTGCGTGAACACCGTCAGGGTGCCGAGGAACTCGTCGAAGCGGTCGTACACAATGGTGACGGAGTACTCGGTGTACTGCCTCAGCGCCCAGGCGAGCGCGCCGAATGCGCCCATCGTGATGAGGAAGCAGGAGAAGCCGTTGTCCGTGTAGACGGGCGTGTTTCCATTGGGCGTCACCGGGCCCTCAACGCGCGGGCCGGGCACGAGCCTCATCAACACCAGCGCCCAGGCCATGTAGCAAAGCAGAACCGTGACGGCGAGCGGACTCGCAATGTGGACGTCGAGCCACACGCCCTTGACCCCGGCGTACACACCGTGAGACGTGAGGCGCTCAAAGAGGACGAGGAAACTGCCGCCACAGCGCGCCGCTGTGTACCACAGCAGGATGACGAGGTTTGGACAGAACGCCATGAGGAAGAGCGGTGCCAGGGTGCGATGGAGGCAGCCATACGCCCCCCCGCACCCTCCCTGCGCCCCGCTGCTCCCTCTGTCGGAGGGTGGGGCGCCGTTTGGCTTGTGCCGGGAGCCGTTAGACCGGCCGTTGATCTCAGGGCCAGCATCCTCAGAGCCGTCACGCAGGGGAGCACGGCGCATCTTCAGTGTCTGCATACAACCCTGCACACAATCAATCAGCCAATCAGCACTCGACATGGCAGTCAATCAACACTCAGTCAGACCAAGCTAGTGTGTCGCTGCATTTAAACGGCATAATATTATCTAAAACAGTATGGTTTAGCAGAAACCAATTGCAGTACACAGAATCATAATTAGGCCTTTAGGTCTATTCTTTTTAAACAAATTGTTAGGCCAAGAGGCTAAATACATACTCTTAAAATGTAGAGCCAGTTTTATTTTGCTTATTTGACCCTTATCAAGGATTCCTGACAGCTGCTGCGATCGAGTCTGGCAGTGCTGCAGCAACGAGATCATTTTTCTCACCAATGCATGTAGATTGCATAGTATAGACTAAAATTGTGCCGGGGATCTATCGCCTATAGATAATATAGTCTGTCTTGCATTCAGTCCAGTCGATAACTCGTCCAGTAACTGATTTGCAAGTACTGCCGTGCAGTGCAGTGCGGGCGCTGGGCTGGAAATAGTTCAACAGGCGGTGCTGATGTTAGACCAAGGCCGCAAACACACCGCAAAAGAGTCGTCACTATGTCAATAACATACTATAGCTATTAGCAGACTTTGTCTCCAAGCCCTCTTTACATTGTCTACGACTAACTGCGTCGCAGAAGTGAATTATTTTTAAATGCTCCATCCTCTAGCTGTCATCTAGGGGCGGATTTAGAGCTATATTTAATTCTGATCTGCACGCCTGGCAAACAATGACTCAGCTCTCAAAATTTGGCAAAATAATGATGTTAGTGCAAATTGAACGGTGAGGTTTCAAGATTTCACAAGAAAAGGCATAACCTCAAAAAAAATGCGCACACCAAACCATGAAATAACCTAATTGCGGATCCAAGCTAAATTGTATTCAGCGCATTTGGAATAAATGGGCTCATGCAACATACATGCAGACTGTTGTCGAAAGCCTTATGCTGGACTTCATATTTTTTAGTTTTTCATCAATGCGTTTAACATATACCGCAAGGTACGCACAAAGTTTTCATTCTCGCAAATTGATGAAGTCCTCTTTTCATTTTTAGATGTTTGACATTACTCATAATGTTCGACGCATGACGCCTTTCACAGAAACGCTTATTTCAAGCTAAATGTCATTTAGATTTCCAGTAAAATAAATGTTTAAGTAAGCATACCTCTGTGCAATATTCAACTTGGGGGTGTTATGTGCTCTAGTCAATAGCTGGCTTTAAATACTTTATTGGATACAACACAGTAAACTAAACTATTTGAACCACACCAATCCTCAAGAGACCCAGCATAACTAAGTTATTAGGCGTAGCTACATGCAGCCACAGGCTAGTAGCTATACTGTAACTTGTAACTTGTAAGTCTGCAACACATGTCACCGATACGTTCTGTGGGCGTATCCCCATTCGAGCGTAAACTGCAGGGGGCGTACACAAATGCGCTAGTCGGTAAAGAAGAGGAGGGGGGGTCAAACTTGGAAGGGGAACAGAGTAGATCGCATACCGAAGGACGGCCTTGACTTGTGGCAATATTTGATAGTGCGTCCACCGCGCCCCCCCCAGCACTAGCTTAGACCCTGTACCGGTTCACTTCATATATTAGCTGCATGTGAAGCTCAACGAAGGTTGTCTAATGCAGTTCGCTAACAAGAAGAAGAAATTGACTCCGAGTATAGAACAATACAGTAAGCTCAATACACGCTAGGCCTGTAGGCATACAGCTCATAACCTGCACTGCTTGGTTCCTTGGTCCTCAGGGGGTTTGATTACAGTCACTCTATAATGAAGTAAAATAGAGCGAACGCTGCAGAAAACAACTATTCATGAGTTTCTTCAAGACATGTGAGGGAAGCATGGTTTTTGGCGCTCCGCTTTGCGCATTAAATGTAGCCTACATATGTACGCGTAGATAATAGAAGCCTATTTTTAAACGATAGGCCTATTGTAAACATTAATTTGTTTTTATTAATAATTTTTAGTAATTACTAGTTTTTAATTCATTTGTTTAAACAAGATTCTTTAAACAAGAAAACTAGAGACTTAGATTTAGTGGAAATATCAGGGACACAGTCGGTGTGTTGGTTGCGCCAGGTGTACACATCTATATTTTACTAGTCTCGCACCTGGATATTTCTAGATTGGTCACTGGAAGGGAGAAGGATGTGGAAGGAATAGGGGGGTATGTACGCTCTGATGCGCGGCGCACAAACTATTATAGCACAGCAGCTAGCGCACGCATCACGTGGCCTAGCGACTGTATGATGTAGATACAACTGTCACCGACCCATGCGTCGTGTCCGACTGCAGCCTAGGCATGTAGACCCGTCCCTGAACACGAGAAACGGCCTGCATGGGGGCCGACATAGAGGCCTGCATGAGCTCTGGGCAAGAGCAGTAGCTGCGCCTAAGCCTCCAGGCGGGGGGGGGGGGGGGGGGGGGGGGGGGGGGGGGGG